>NTMA01000119.1:0-154459 GCA_002917075.1 Hawksworthiomyces lignivorus | reverse complement strand
AAAAAAAAAAAAAAAAAAAAAAAAAAAAAAAAAAAAAAAAAAAAAAAAAAAAAAAAAAAACCACCTAAAGCACAAAGAAAGCGACTTTGCGAGATAAGGCTGGAGGAAACTGGATGAAGTACAGTCATACACTGTGTGAGAGGTGAGTTACATAGGCACCCCACTGGTTTTGATGTCCAAGCTTCTTTTCGGCATCGAGAAGATAAGAAAAACGGAAAGAGGGGCAAGCCTAACAAACTGGGTAGAGCTACAGTACATCGAAAGCGTTCTCAACTTAAGCTGCCTGCCGGAACCAGCAAAGCTAACTTGAATTGTCCAATTAAAAACTAGTTACGCCACATTCTTTACTTACAGCCTTGCACATTGTGGCTAGGGAAATGTCTCTGAAGCAAGGCTGTAAAAGAAAAACTGATAAATAATTCTGTCTTACTGCACCACCGGGCGTGTGTTTTCTTTCCGTTTTCGACCTGTCATATTTTCTGCCCACTTTTTTTCCGTCCTCGTCCGTTTTTTCGCACACCAAATTCCAGGACCGAACTCTGGGACGCACATTTCCTTCCTCTGCCGCTAAAAACGGACGTCTGCCTTTTATTTTTCTTGGTAAAACGCTTGTCAATGTAGACATTCTCTGAGAATTACCGATAATGGCAAATTTGTCAGCCTAGATGCTGGTCTGTTCAATGCTGGCCTCGACTTGATCATGGCTGAGTTGGCAACGCACTTGGTAGTATGTAGACCACCGTACACAAAGAAGAAGAGAAAACCACGATACAGAAGTGCCATACAATCCTTAAGCTTCGGGTTCCTAAGCATTAACGAAAAATCCGCGCCGGAAAAACCCCAAAGCGAGGAAGAATATGTGCAACAGAAAAGCTTGTAGCCTGCGAACAAGGAGAAAAACAAATAATGAGTACCAAAGACTTGGAAGAACACGGTTTCTTTAGTCTACAATGAACGTTTTGTTGAAATAAAATAAAAACAGAAAGGCATTAAGAAAGAACAAAAAATAGAAGAGCTCATACGAATACTAATCAAAGTAACGCAAGAAAATCCTCGAAGATCATGGAAAGCAAGTACGATGGATAAGTCGGATGTTTTGTCAGGAGAATGAAAGAAGGTGGGGCGGCACGCCAAGTCGCACATGCGCAATTCTTCATCCCCCTCATTAAATCCCATGTCTTGGAAGAGTCGTTCGTCAAAATCCGCATCCTTCATCGCGGCGTCATCGACGTGAAGTGTTTTGCTTGGTATTGAAATGTTTGATTGGCTTGGTGTTATTTATCATACTTGGTAATCTAAAATAAGAAATAGGGCCAATCCGCGGAACAGCAGAGAAAAGGTCCTGCAGACATTTGAAAAATTCACCGAATTCACTGTCAAAACAGCCACTTCTCTATTTTGCATCGTTTGACGTGCGGAGTACATCAAAAGTGCAGAAAGCTACTCTGGCTTGGACCATATCCTCCGATCCCCCGCTGGTGAGGGTCGCCGCGGGTTGCTATCGTTGCAGGAGATGGACCAGATCTCTAAAGCATGCGACTCTGCTGCTCAATCCCGGAGAGGTAGAAACTACAAAAACAGCAGTGCAGGAAAAATGGTTCCAGTTTCCTGATGAATTTCTCTGTACTGCTAGCGCTAGGTACATTCATGTCATCGGAATGCTCCTGTCGGTCGTGAAAATGTGCAGATTTCTAAGACAGCTTGCTTCCGTGTCGATACTGGCGTAGAGCAGTCCAGACGTTTGCAAATGGCATGCTCTCGTGCGATATGATTTGGAGGTGGTAAAAAATAAGACAGGGACGTAAGAGATTTGCATCAAAAGAGAGCTATGACCTGCTCTGCCGTGTTTGTGTCCAGCCTTTCTCCGTCTCGATTCTTTCTGCTTTCATCGTGGTCGCCTCCTGCCTAGATTCCTAGCTTTTTCTAGATGGATCACAGCACATGGGTAGTAGCGCAGCTTCGAGTCCAGGGAATGTAAAACCTTAGAACCATGCGATGTCTGGCATGACTCCGAACCGATGTGAACACCAAATGCCTCCTGCTCTCGTGATCGAAGTCATGACTATTGCATGTCCTTCATGCTTTTTCTCCCATTTACATGGGTTAGAGCGCTTGCTCTAACCCAGCCCTCTCCCCATGGGGCTAAGATATTTACTTGTCTCTTCGTTTACCACTTCACTACACTGTTGTTTCAAGGAACATGCTTGCTCACCAATAGAGACTCGCTCACAAAACGTACGGCTTTAAGAATTTTGTATGCTTTGGGGCAATCTCGTTTTCTCACCACCTGGATGTTTCGACTTAGCGTAAGCTAGTCGTAGAGAGACCATATAAAAAAAATAGACTGCATTGTAAAGAGTTGTGGCTCATGTCGAGATCAAAGAAAAAAAGAAAACCTTGTAAGCAGAATAGGTCCGCGAAGGGGAAATGTGAGATATGCGTAATGACGTCTTAGATATTTGAAGACCCGCTCTTCTTGTGCGCTTGCTCGCTGCGATCGTTGCTTTGCTGTGGCATCGGGCGCTCTGGTTCTTTACATAGCACTATTTTATTTTATTATGTGTAATTATGGGCCTGCCCCGTATCCTACATAGCCATCACCAAAATAGCTGCGTCGCACTGCTGCAGCGCTGAATTCCTTTGTTTATGGAGTATTAGGAACTGTGCTTTTGAGCAATAGCTTTCTACCTTTGCGCTGCCGCGGGCGTCAAGGCGCTATTTCTTGCACCGCTAAAGAGCAATTGAGTATTTTATGCGTCCTGAAAGATTCGTCTTCTCGATAGAAAAAAAAAATATGAAAGATAAGAGGCTGATGGCGCTTTTCATTTAGAACAAGATATGATAGACACCATTGAGACGCGTGGCTTTTACGATTGAAGATATCTGAGGCTGGTGTGCCGTAGAAAGCATAATAATACTATTCCTTGCATAAGTGTATAAGTGGCCCTCCGTTGCCGTGCTCGTTACCTCGCCCAGTTCTGTTGAGAACGGCTTCTAGTCGTAGTTGTTCTTTCTTCACCCCTCCCCTGTTGAGTTTGATAGCTTGGGATGAGCCCCCTTGCTCCATCCCAGCTGTACTTGTTTCTCTATTTTCTCATTCCCTGTCCGAATTGCGTTCGCACTCGTATTTTCTTGTAATCACATCGCCAGGCGCCTTTCGTGTAGCTCACCGAAACTAGACAGGACAAGATTGGCTTTATTTTCTTCATCTCTGATTTTGGTTCGATTCCATGACGTCGGCGGATAGGTTGATGATGGCTGTGTATCTTATTCCTTCGTCACACGACCAAACTTCCTGTCCCAAGAGATAAGAGACGGGATAAATGATTAGCAAAAAGTAATATTGAATTATCTCTCATTCGAAACCGATAGTAGAGTTCTAGTGTTGATGATGCCCTTCTAGAGTCTTTAGGGCGTGGGAGGCTTGCTATGCAAAATGCCGCAAGCTTGCTTGCCCAAATCGAAAACGGCCTAGCCTGCGTCTCCTCCCTGTCAGCCTTGGGTTTTGCGTTGAGACTACGGTGCCATTGGGGTGGAAATGGCACGCTTTCCGTACGCCGCGCAGGTTTCCACTGAAAGAGCTTTTCTGTTTTAGGTCACCGTTTTGTTGTGTCCTGCAGCAGAAAGATTGGTGGGGGCAGCTCGTACGAGAAAGGTGCTTACAGAAGAGTTCAGTTACTGCTTACTCCATAATCAATATGAAAATTTTGCGGAGGCAGGAGCTTTCTTTTTTCCTCCTTCTTCTTTTGACAAGAAATGGCCAGGGGAAGAAAACGGAAGACAGTGCTCTGTCAATTAAAGGCAGAGAAATGTATCTCTATGCTCCAAAGGGTTCAAAAAATGAAGTTGGTGCTCGGTTTTGGCCTGATGCTGCTCGATTAGCCGCCCACCGATCATCAAATGCACATAGTACTTGTACGTGTATGGGAACCAGGCAGATTGCAGCAAGCAAAAGCCACAAACATTTGGGAGCTTGGTTCGCGCCAAAGGTATGCAACATAGCGCAGGAGGGAATGGGCAGGTGATTTTTTGACCACGCTTTTTCGAGGGCTTTGCGCTTGGTAGGAACTGTATTCAGCAAGCCACAGGGCGCTGAGCGTGGTCTGAGTCAAGCTGGTGGTGACCTACACGTTCCACACCGACAAATGACCATTGGCCAATCACACACGCAATTGGCCTGTCTACATCGTTTGCCCTTTCCTACTTTCACATTTTTCTGTAGCAATTTGGACAGGAAAGGAAGAAGAGATTTCGCCACTGCCAGATCGCAAGCCACACAGGTGGGAAATCACATCTCACAGCCACTCTCACAAGATCACCAGCAACAGGCCGTCGTAAGCAGCATGGCACACAGAGAAGAAACAATGGCTTAATTTCCAACAAGCGGTGTGAAAGAGCGCATCGCTGGATGGCGCTCTCTATTTGGAACAGTGCCTCTCCACAGAATTGCTTTTCAGGCACGAAACAGAGGGAGGCTTATCTTTTTTTGACTGTCGGTGTTCGCCGACCAGTGATCACTGGACCAGCCGTATGAGCGACTAATTACCTCCTTACAGTTATTGGTCTGGGGCTAAACAGCGTCCGTGTGCGCGCACGCTCAGTCTCGTAGTGTCATTGTATGCCATCGATATACGTGTATTGTTGCCGCCTTGGAGATGAGTGTTTTTCTTTTGGCATCTCATCTGGAATCTGACCGATCTTTCTCCTCACTTGCTAGCCTTATTTTGCCCTTTTCTCATTGTCCTTTGCTGCAACGTCCTATGCAGCCGCCTCCGCATTTCTCTCCCGCACCTTTCCAATGACACTCTGGCGAACCGGCTAGAGCGGAGGCGGACCTATTGCAGCAGCCAGAATCGCGCGGTCTTGTCTGGCCTGGTTCATTTGACCCTTTCTTTTTTCGGATGTGGATCCACGATGTTGACACGCTGGCGATGGAGCTCCTGTGCACTCCATGATACTGCATCAAATATCTGCGGCTGCACTATGGCACACAGTATAACGAACCTAAAGTGAAGTGCAATGCGGAGTACATTTACGCTTGCCATCGCATCAACAAAAAAAGGATAGCTATGGTTCCAAGCCACTTGGCGAAGCCAAAAGTCGAAATCAAGGCGCCACAAACCAGCCTCTTCAATCCTCGTCCCCCTCCCTTCGTCCTATCGCTCTCCCTTTTCCATATACCCCAGAGGAAATATGACACACAGACACCAGCTTACCCTTGCCAAATTTACTATGAACTACTTAGACAGGTAGTCAAGTGACCCGAATTCATCGCGACAAAAACACATTTCTGAATGTCTCTACGACTCTAGCGGCGATATGCGTCTAGCAGAGAGGCTTCCCCTCAAGCGGCTTGTTTGGCAGTGTGCATATGCATACGGTGGTTGTCAGCTCCACATATTTCCAGTCAAATATCGCAAATTCTTGCCTACACGTCAGTATTAGCGGCAAAATGACAGACTGATGGCAGAAAGCTACAGTGCTATTTCAAAGCCTCGAGGGACCAGGAAGGCAACGAAGCCACTTGTTTTGAGACAATGAAGCTGGCCTTGCTATCTGCGCAGTTGTCAGTGCGTTTTGACTTGTCGACTTGTCCCAGGGTTTGGTATCCTTACTATCACTTTGGTCAAAGGGGCGAGGCGCCGAGAAGCTCTAAGGTCTTTCCAGGATGTGGAGGATTTTTGGGATTGATCGACAAAAGAATGAGACGTCAAAGAAGTCTGGGGAAGTCAAGTGACTGTTTTCTTGCTGGTCTATACATGAGAACGTCTTGATGGGCCATTGATGAAGGAGCAGACTACGACAAGGTGTGGCTGTCTAAAGCTGCAGGATAAACATATGATGGGTGCCACGCACCTCCTCTCCTCCTCATTCTACATCGATTGTGTTTCCTCAGAATATGCTAGTACGAGAGAGCATTATTCTGATACAAGGACGGCTCGTCATTTTTGTCTCTTTGGACTACGCATACCCTCCTTGAGCATGCAGATGAGCAACAATATTATATCTACTGCCCCACAAATGCCCACGTCCAATTGCGCCAACTTGTGGAGTTTGAGTGCGTTCGGCTACTTTTGGTCAAAGCCAGATACATGTGGAAAGTGTACCAATACGGGTTGCTACTCTTCCGTTGGTATGAGTCGGTATCCGTCTTTTCCTCATAGACGGCACTTTTTCCGCCGGGGTCTAACAGATTCTTTATGTACTGTAAGAAGAACGAGGCTTCTAAGAAGGCTGAATATGGTCTATGGAGGCTATTGGTTTATACCTGTAGTCCTTTCAAGTGAAAATATCGGGGTGAACTTCCGGCTCTGAAGACCATTTCAGACTGGCGAACATTTCCCTTCCCTCCCAAGCGGGGGAGGGTGGGAGTAACCATAATGTTGCCGAGTCTTTTGGCGTACATCACAATTGTACCTTAAGGCAAATAGCCAAGGCTTCAATAATATACTTGTTTAACTTTCCAAGAAGCAAAAAAAGCCTCGCGCAGGAAGGTCTCAAAATGATTTCTACATGTGATGCTCGGTCTTACTTTTCTTTCCGCTTCTTGACAGTTACATAGAAACACGGAGATTTTCAGCTTATCCACTCTCCAATTGCTTTTCTCGCGTAGACCATCTTGGCTCTATTCTGGCAAAGTGGATCTCGCCGCATATGAAAAGGCCAGAGAAACAGAATGGAACAGATGAAGTATAATAGTATCTCAAAAGTTTGGCCAAGGATAACGAGCAGCTCGTATCTTATTTCGGATAGGCCTTCCTTTCTCGCTTTATCACGTTCTCTGTCGCATTGTTAAACGCGGAGAAGCATGCGGAGAAAGCAACGGAGATGATCACGGCGTGATGACTGGGGATTATACGGTCCCCTTTGCCCCGCCGTTGCCTCTCTCTTGTACCCTAGGGGAGACGAATACAGACAGAAAGAAACCTTTTCGTCGTAGCACACCAACTAGGTCTCATACGCAACCAAGCAAAACATATCCAACAAGACCAAAGCTATCTCAAGGAAGAGAAAGAGGTGGGGAATGCATTAAAGACCACATGTACAAAAATAGAGGCTCTGGTTGCATCAATGTTCTGTACATGTAACAATTTAATCGGAGAAGGTGCTCCTGGTGTCCACTCTTCCGCAATCATCAGGGTGAGATATCCATTATCCCGGATGCCTATCATGTCTAACATGCGTCGACAATTTCAGACGCTTCGAACACCAGGAGTGCTTTAGCGTAAGCGGCAATAAAATTATTTGTGTGAAGCGGCCAGGCATCCTTGAAAACATCTCATGTTTGGAAAGGCTGCTGAACAAGGCTATTATTTCTTCAAAGCAAGACCGTCTCCACTAACGGAGTACCGGCAGTCGTATGCTACTTCGCAAAGCTGGTGGCGCTATAATACGTGCTCAGAGTTTCCGGCTACTTTCCATTTCTCGTTTAGCGGTGGCAATGCTCTAGATGACAAGATATAATGCAGTGTTCTTATTTTAAATAGCCCAAGAGATAAGGGCACGTTTCTGATTGTTCTCTTGGTGTCACCGTACAGGTACGACGTTGAGGTAGGCTCGTAGGTTACCTCGTTTACTCCCTTTTTCCTTTCCCCGCTACAATACCGGATAGGCCCTCACCCCCAGTGTAAGGCATTAGAGGCACAAGAAGCGGGGGGAAAGCTGAGGGGTTGAAGGCAAGATATTTTTTAAACATCTCAACCGTGCAGGACCTGTCACTGCATTTTGCACCGCTGCATGTACAATGAGACCCACAGAGAAGGAAAATATGAGGACCAAGGAGCCGTGGGCGGTTAATCCATTAACGGTCTAACGTGGACCCAGCGGCTGCAGCCAAGCTGGCGTTATCTGTATCTGCATGCTGCAATGTGACATTTTGCAGGTAGTCGAATACGGAGTACAGTTGGCAGAGGCATGTGAAAGAGCATTATAGGGAGTTTTTGGTGGAAAAAGACATCTAGCAAGCATCTAAACGACCAGATGAGATAGGCCTCGATTTGCTACTCGTATGTTGATATGTTGATGAGAGAGCCTCTGTCTTCTCTTGAGCTGGTTCCTAGTTACTAAGACATTCTTGCTGTGCGATTCTTCGCGTACATAAGCCAGTCTTTTTTTTTTTTTTTTTTTTTTTTTTTTAAAAAGTCCTTTTTTTATGCCCCTCTTTCTCCTTTGTGATCCACATCGAACGGGGTCTGGAAGCAATGACTGCTTTGCTGGAGTCCCTCCAAAAAGAAGTGATCGACAAAGAAAAATAAAGGGAAAGGGAACAAAATGCTCTAGGGTAAAACTTAGCAGCAAATCTGGCCGAAGTTATCTGTACACCCCTGAAGCCAGTGTGTGGACAATGTGTGCTTTGCCTTTCCATCTCCAGACCATCTCCAGTCCATCTCGAGACCATCTCCACTTCACCGCATCCTCTTACATAACTCCTTCGTACGAGTACCAAATAATTTTCATTTTGCTCTGCGGCCGCTGGAGTTATCTGCCCTCTCTTTTGAGATGCGTTTAATACTTGCGCTATTGGCCCACCTGTGCACACCATCATCCTCAGGCAAAAAAAAAAGTGCCAGTATCAGTACTCCGCAGGCAGTCGTGGTAAGTTTGGGCATGATGGGTATAAGCCAAGACCACAGTGGTGGTGTGCGGAAACGGCCCACTCAACAATATGGCGAGAGTGTACAAAGAAATTTGGCGAGTAATTGTCCATCATTGAAGCCCCTCTCTAATACTCATACATAATCTGTTGATTGTGTACGCAAAACAGTATTAAGGACAGAGAGAGCTCTGGATGCAACGCAACTAAATTGTGCATTGCATCTGCAGCAGTCGTGTGTGTCTATCTGCTCTTGTAAGATACAAATAAATAAATCCTCTCATCAAATCATATCCATTAAGTCGTCCTTCACCGGTTGGATGGAGGATGAAGGATGCCGGCGGCAGGGGAATAAACGAGTTTCATTAAGGCTTTCTGCATGCTGTTATTAAAAGTTCAAGCGATTATTTTTCTTTTTTGGCGAGATTTGTAACCTACAAACTCTGAGGAACCAGCTCGTTGTCACTCCAATCATTGGTTATCCCAGATTTTTAATACGCAAGATTGTAATCTTATGAGGAAAAGCTCTTGATTTTGCCTGCAGGTGTGCGGCGCGTACCAACCCAAGACACGACAGGCTATCCTGCTGTCCTTGGAGAGAGCTGGACAATTGCAACGTCTCGATTGCTTGTCGACCAGACAGCGTGATAAAGAGCGATTCTGTAAAAAGGATGCAATTAGATGAGCCGGCATTATCCGTTATTCTCGTGCTTTCACGAGACTTGCCTCATTTTGGGTGTTTGCTTCCTTATCCTCAACAGGTAGCTCCAACAGACATCGACGTCAGACCCGAGAAAACTGAGTATCATGATATCTGCCGTTACCGGAGCATTTCGGCGTGGTGTTTTCGAGCGGGCTGTTAATTTTGTTCTTTCATTCATTTGTTAGCGTTCCCGTCCCGTACAAGAGCTATTCTCTCCAGCAATCTGCATCTGCATCTGCATTTTACTTCTGCTAAGAGCCGTCCTTTGCTCTTCACGTCTGTTGCCACCCGGCTACGTAATCTCGACAAGCTGCTTCTACGGACAGCTTTTTCCAGGTGTTGGTGCTTGGTGACATGTCCACCTTAATTAATCCTGCCGGGAGCGGCCATGCAATCCCGCAGATCAATGGATGTTCATTACCAGAAACGGTCGCCGTTTCTCTCTTCAAATCAAAAGCCCATGCAGGCAAGGCAGGCATCCCCGCCCTCCAAATGAGAAGATACATTTACACCGACTGATCACAAAAGGAACTTCCCCATTCTCCAGTGATGGTGTTCTCATACTACACCAGGACAAGCCCGCATCCGGGTGTGTCGATAAGGAAACTGCTGCTGCACCCACCGCCAGAGCAAGTGTTGCGTAAATATAAGAATGGAATGGGATGGTGGGAGAGTACGCGCAAGCTGTGGCCATTGCTTGTTGTGATTACGTGACTGCTCAGAAAGAGCTTTGCGCAACCTGTGCGTCAAAGAGGCAAAATAAGAACAGAATGACAACTCCGCTAGACGCCACAATTGCGAAGCCAGAATTATCATGATGTAAGGAGAAAAGGGCCACAGATTATACCCGAGAGGCAGATGCTGAAAACTGGGTGTGAGGCTTCGATGATCAACCCTGTTTTTGTCGTCGCTAATCTCTCAACATTGATATACAATATTTTGTTGAACCACCGGGTCCAAGATAGACCCTGAAGGAACCCTGAAGATCGTATAAGAGGTGTACTTTTGGACCCTGATGGATCGTCTCTTTTGATTACTTCCAGCTGTCATTCTGTCATTGTTTTCTGTGCTTGATATCATGATGCACGATGTACAGTGGTGGTTCAGGCCTATCGCTGTCGGTGAAGCATCCGAACCAGTCTGCCTAATTTAACCCTCTACGGCATTTGCGATCGCCTCATTTACTCTACGCGAGGATGGTATTTATTCCATTTGCAGTAGAACAGTTGCAATATGCGCGTTTGTGGTCCTCGTGATATCTCCTCGTCGAGATAAGCGGGCGAGCAACAAAAACCGCAAAAAAATGTGTTCGTTTTCATTCTATATGCCAAGAAGAAAGATAAAACGCTATTGTGCCGCTTTACATTCGACATTAACGTTTACAGCCTCTATTCGTAGCGGAGCCGCCATCATCAGAGCCCTGAAGCAGGGGTACGCTGTGTGTGGTCAGGCCAGACTTCTGACGTGCAGCTGCTGTAGATTAGCTCGTACGAGTTTCCTGCAATGCTTGTCTATAGTGTTTAACCTTTCTCTTTTCGTACTTCCTCTTCGCATCTGTCATATGTCGGAAATTTACCCTTTCATACACGCTGGGACAATTTCTCGCATTCGTCGGAGTTGCGACGCTGAAGCTGTGTTTTGGCGACTCGGATACCAATTTACGGAGTACGCCAACCCGCAAGGGGCAGAAAGCGGGCGGCAGTGTGGTGGTCTGATGCAAAAAGCCGTCGTCTCAGTGGCTTCCGTGCGCCAACAGCAAACTTCATGATGCTTTAGCTCGTCTCATAGCTTCAACGTTCAAATTTAGTGCAATCCTGCCGTGGCATTGCCTCCAACCTGCCTCGGGAGACCGAATAGCAGTAGGGCATGGCTGCGCTCTGCTCCCACACACGCACGTCGCAATTCATCTAGCTCAAAATTCAAAACGGTCATAACGGTTGACCAAGCTAGCTAACACGAATGATTTCTGGCTCTGCCGATTCTTTCTCGGGTTTCCTATCTCGCCATTTTGATCTAAGGAGAGAGGTCCGCTAAGCTTCTAGCATGGGGAGCCGGGATGTCGGGGTTTTGGCAGCCTCCCGGCGACCGTTTTGCCTTTGCCCTTTACGCCATGCTATGGGCCGTGGTTCGCTGTGCTAATCCCACACCGGGTTGAAAGGCAGGAACGTGCTCTGCCGTTGGGATCATGCAAAAGTTCACGATAGTCTTGAGGACTAAGGCTGGACCCTGCAGAACGATCCCTGGAGAGGCGCAGCTAAAAGTGGAAAAAGCTGAATAAGAACCAACACGGCAAGAGAAAAGAGCGGATGATTTTCTTTTAGAATGCAAGAGGATACCGGTTCCGTGCCGTCAAGTCTTCACATCGTCTAATGACTCTCGGGTCCTTCGGTTTGTATCATACTCAGGGTAGAGACGCCGGCTTGGGCTAGCGTCCTGGCTAGAAGCAATTGTTAGCTGACGATGCTCAAAACACGTGGGCCTGGGCATGGCGTGAGACGAGATGAGAACTCGTCGGTAGTTGAAAACCGAAGCTCGATTATGGGACAACGGACAGCCTTCTCGTTGCTCGACGCGTCTTCGTGTTGGCCACTGAGTCGAACATTAACAGAACACTGCGTACTGACTAGGGAAGCTGTTTTGTTACAGAAATGTGTAGATACAAGTCGCATTTACTGACGTCTGGATGAAAGGGAACAAGGGCTTCCATATCACACTGGTTAACATCAAGTATACAATTGACTACCAAGAACTTGTATCTCTGGTGCAACGTAAATGTAAATGTAGATTATCTATGCTCTGGACGGTCTCTTGAACATCGATAAGGGCACCTATAGAAGCGTGATATCCCAGAGAATAAGCAGCAATCTTCATACGACGGTTTAGATCGCTCATTTTGCCAGTCACATCGTTTCTGCCACAAGCGATGCATTGCTGAAATTTGCTACGCAGCAACAGTGCTTTGAAACGTTCGCCGTGCGAGACTCTACATCTAAATATTACAAGGCATGCTTGAGCAGCGAGACATAAAATCGTGGAGAGGAAAAAATACAAAACAAGATGAATTATGGTCATAAATCGTTTCTATCGTGGGGAAGGAGATCAAGTCTGCAACAACGGGGTCAGACATTGAAAATAATCTGAGCTAAGTTCGACTTATCCATGTCTAAGACGGTACGAAGATCTTGAGCAATGACGGGCAGCTCTACCTGCACGCCGAAGCACAAACCAATGCCGCTGACATTAAACGGCTTGGACGTCGTGTTCACCAGCCCAGGGCAGACCAAATAGGAGCCATCAAAATACCGAGGATCGTCGAGCTTGGCGATGTCATAGAATTTGAGCGCGGTGAACACGCAGGTGACAAGAACCAAGAAGAGCATGATTCCATCTGGAGATGAGTTAGACATTCCTGAGGTTTTCTCCCCCATTTAGAACGAAACTGAGAACTGAGAGGATTGCAACTTACTAGCAACGAGCAGCGTGTACTTCGAACCTCCCTTCTCGATGTTCTCCCGAGACTTCCACTTCAGCTGAAAGAGGCGCAGAGAAGCAGCTAGGAGCAGCAGACACATAATCACGCCGAAAACGGAGTCAATCCAGACCCGAGGGAAGATGGAAACATCTTCTTGATACAGAGAGAGACCGGCGGCATCAGCACAGGGCCAGCGATCTGGGCCGATTGGGTAGGACGGCGTGCCCGTGTCGGCTGGCGCCTTGTAGACGAACTCTGCAGCTCTCCAGCCTGATGCCGAAGCGCTGTGCGAGCCTGTCGGATCATGGCCAATGTAGCCGTACGGCACGCACCAAGGGCTCCAGACCTGCCAGATCGGTGCCTGGCTCGCAGGTGGCACCGTGAGGATGAAGAAATCGACAATGGCGAGAACCACGGTGATCCCTGAAAAGAGAGCGAAGACGATGGGATGCAGAAACTGAAAACGCCCGAGGCTTTTCTTATCGTCATCGCCGTTCAGATTCCTCCAGCGTCGCATCGTGGGCGAAAACAGGTGAAACATGGCAGACCATACTTGGCAGACAGCGGCGAAGAGGAGACAGTAGGCGGCCGCACCGGCGAACCGCCTGTGTTTTGCACCTGCAGTGTTATCGTGACCGCTGTCACCATTTTGAATCACGTAGGCAAGCCCGGCAACAACTTGGGTCAGCAGGTATGCCAGTTGCAAATATCGCAACGCGGTGTCGGTAAAGAAAACACAGCGTGGCGTGTATGTATTCTCACTACATGATGGTGATGGGCTTCGCGGGGGTCGTCGTCCTGAAGTAGCATATGATCTTCTATCCTTCTCTTGTGAGGTCCATGTTTGGTTAGATCTGCTCAGTTCAATTGCATGAGAATGCAGTTCCCCTTGCTGCCTTCCCTTCCAGCGCCACGAGTCCTTGATGATTATACGCAGCGCAATGAAGAGGTTGAGCACTGCACCGGGTATGCCAATCCACCATGGCAAAAGAAAGCGGTAGCCGTCCGGCACGGCGTATAGAAGATCAGTCGGCCCCGGTCTGGTTGTATTAGAGAGGGCAAGAGTGAAGACACTGACGTCTTTCTGGTCAGACAGTGTCGTCCAGTCAATGCCAACAGAGATATCGTCTCGAAACGTAAGCAGAGGAGCAGCAGCTGAGCTGCTTTCGTCTTCATGGAATGCACGAGATGTCATCAATATTGTCGATGGTGCTGCTAAATTATCATGGGATTCTGGAGTGGGAGAGCCATGAACAGCAGCATGGAAGAACTGGACAGCATAAGAAAAGATAAATAGGATATACAACGAAGGCATCGCGGATTATTGTGTTAACTAGCGAGGAAACAGTAAACAATAAGGAGTGGCGTGTGGTAGCGATCGACAAGCTAGATATACGAGAAGTGCAATACTGGCTCAGACTCTCTAATACGAGACATATGTCAAAGGCACCGCATTTTGAAAATCGATGAACGCGACAAAATGACGACTGAAACAAATAAGGCCAAAGAAGAATATAAAAGCTATGGAAGATATGGCAGTTTAGACAGCTAGACTAAGACATCTTTATCGAAAGTTTAATACCAACTAAGCAAGGTCATACCAACAAAGCGATCATCATAACAGAGAGGATGTTGTCGAATAAGTGGCCTAGTTTCAAAGCATTCATATATTATTGCTACTCCGTATGCGTACGGAAAGACATGAACGCCAACACGAGAAATTTAGACATCGTGTAAATTGTGATACCACATACTGACGGACCGAAGACAAATCGGGACGGAGTAAAGAAAAGAAGAAAACATTGGCCTCTGCAAAAGAAGGTTAGAATGAAGCTGCAGATCGTCAGAATTGGGTTTAGAGAGTTATCTTGTTCTAATTTTGATTGTGCAGCTACCCCTGATAGGATGACGAGCGATAACGAAATAGTCCGTGTTGGCTCCCTATTTTGGAGATGGGCTGGTAATATTTCACATCTCATTTCAATCCAGCTGCGTAGAGAGAGCTTGAGGCGCTCGGCGTGGAGGGTTTCTTCACCCAGCTTGCGCCATTTACTATCATTTACATCGTATATCTTGACGCCTCTTTCGGCGTAGGGAAATAGAGCTAGCTGCATGTGCTCCATACGAGTTGAGAAGAGCGGAAGAGAGCGCGCCCGAGCAAGGCAAAAAGGAGTGGACCTAGGCGCGCTGGGGAAGCTGAACATCTAATAGCAACCCCTGTGCTCTCACATGTCTGCTGCATGTAATTGCGCTCGTCTAATTGTGTGCTGGATCTCAGTGTTTTATCAAAACGAAGCTGATGTTGCGTAGTAGCGATGTGTTTACGAGGCCAATGAACACGACCTACCTAGACGAGCAGTGATAATGAAAATACAAATCAAGAAAAGGATGTTATCAGAACGTCTCAATATGGTTAACCCGACCAAACTTCTCTTCTGGAGCATTTTGTGCCTTGATTTCCTAGCCATGTGTTCCAAAGACTCCTGTAAAAATAAGACAAACTCAGTGACCGTATAGACGTGGTACGTAAAGCACAATAAGATACAAGCGAATCACGAATGATCCCAGCTGTCAGCGCCCGACGACTGTCCTCGTGCTGCTGCCGCCGACGCCGCGGCTGCCAGACGGGTCGTTGCCGGCCTCGTCCAGCATGCTGTCGGCGCCGCTCTCTGCCTGCGGCGCGTCGTTCTGGGCCTCCTTGCGCGCCTTTCGCCGCGAAGTATCTGACCGGGAGGCGGCGGCGGCAGCGGCAGAGGATTGATCGGCACCCTCTGGCGCGGCGGCGGCGGTGGGGGCGAAGAGCTCGAGGCCGCGGGGCGGGCGGTCCATGTCGAACCAGAGGTCGGTGGGGAGGAACTCGCCGACCTCCTGGCGGAAGGTGTCGCGCTCGGCGCGGTCGGCGTCGACGAGGCGGTCGACGGCGTCGCGGGCCTTGCGCCAGACGGTCTGGATGCGGGCCTCGACGGTGCGGCGGCGCTCGGCCTCGAGGATGAGCGTGTCGTAGGCGTTGGCGTAGCCCTCGTAGAAGGCGCGCAGCGCGTCCATGTCGGCGAGGCGGTCGGCCACGACGGCGCGCTCGTTGGCCCAGCGCGCAGCGAAGTCGTCCTCGGCCGCCGCGTAGCTGGGCAGCCGCGTGCCCAGCTCGTCCAGCACGCCCAGCGCCGCGGTCGTCGCCGCGTGCGCCGCGTGCGTCTGGTCCGCAAACGCCCGCACCGCCGCGAACTCGGCCTCCGCCTCGTGCAGCTCCGCGCCAATGTCCGCCACCACGTCATCCACCTCGGCCGCGTCCTGCAGCACCACCTGCAGCATCTCGGCCCGCTCCTGCGCCGACAGCGGCTCTAGGTCCGATACGCTGCCGCCGCCCCCTGCCGCCGATGCTGCCGCTGCTGCCTCCTGCTCGGCGATCACGCCCGAGATGGACACCTGCTCATTGGCGCCGCCGTGCCCACCGCCACCGCCGCTGCTGCCGCTGGCCGCGCCTCCTGCCTCGTGCGCGTTCGCCGCCTTCCACCGCGCCAGGGCCGGCCCGCCTTCTGTGGTCCGCACGGCCGTCACGCAGAGATCAAAGTGGCGCGTCAGCGACGCGAGATTCTCCGCCATGGTATGCGATCGTTTCGTCAAGGAGGAGAGGAGATGGGGGACTTCGGAAGACGCCGCGGTGGAGTGGTCGAGTCGCTCGTCTGCGGGTACCTCGGATACCGTGAGCAGCGGAGGAGGCAGCTCTGGTGCGGAAGTCATGGCCTTGTTGAGAGCCCTCAGGTCGGTGTCAAAACGAAGAAGGTCGCCGTCGAAGGATGTCTGAGCGGCCTAGACAAACACGGGGAAATTATTAGCTCCACACGTAGAAAAAAGTAGGAACAAGACCATTGGCGCCGCGAATTTTACCTGCAGCTCGGCGATGCTCTGTTTGATGGCATCGCGCAGTGCCTCGACGCCTGCCTCGTCGATGAAGTCGAGCAGGTTCCGGGGCTCTTCGCCCGGCGGTCGAAAGATGGCGGCCACGGTGGTCGCCCGCAAAATGCTCATTGTGTGCTCGAGTTGGCCGTTGGCGGCGTCCAAGGTGCGTATGAGAGCGCGGAAGTCCCGCCGCCCGGTATCGTAGGCGCGGCTGAGACCGCGGCGCACTTGCAGCAGTATATTGACCTGTTCCTGGATGCCGCGCCGCAGAAAGGTCGTGTGCACCGCCAAGACGACAGCTTCTGTGTGGAGCTCGCGTGCCTCTGTGGCTAGCTCGTTGCCGCGCAGCACCTGGCTGATGGTGCCGAGGGCGCGCCGCGCCGCCAGCAGATGCTCGACTAGCGTCTCGACAGGCACGGAGAGAGCGTCACTGTCCTCGTCGTCGGCGTGGTGGCTGTTTCCATGGCTGCTTGAATCAGCCTCGGCCTTGTACAATGAGCTTGGACGAGAGTGTGACCGTGACGAGGAGGCTGTACTTCTGGATCTAGGCATGGCTGTGATGGGAAGCGACAAAGAGAGGATGAGCGGCGGAACGCAATTACAGATGACCCGCAACTGACGAGCGATTGAGGAACTAATCTATCGAAGAGATGCGGATACCAATGCACAGCTGATGCGACAGCAAAGAAGCCGAGAAGCAGAGAGCGATTGGTAGACGTCAATGGAAAAAAAAAAGAGAGAACCACAGGCTGTCAAAGCGTGCGTTTCCCAGGCTGCTCAAATTATCGCAGCATGCTTGATGCAAATACGAGCGTATCTCCAATGTCGAAAGAAGATGCCCCGTCGTAAGTTCAACGCTTTCTCTCCTCCATCAACTCGCCGTTGATTTGTGTGTTCGTGGAGAGTCATTGACCACTGGCAGCGGATGCCCGGACTGCTATTAGTGGAGAGGCCGCTGTCGTGATTCGGCTGGCGCAGGCCTTCCAGAGCCTGTCAGCCTTGCCCAGTCCCCACATTTACAGGCAGAACTGGTTCATTACTCACCGCCAACAGATGACGTCGTAGGCGGATTGCAGCGGCAAGTTTGCACGTGACACCACTGAAATGCACTGAAGTCAGTACGTAGGTTTACTGGCAAATATACCGAATGGCGACACAAAGAACCAAGAAGCCGGAAAAACAGCACTATAACGCCGTATAGCTGACAGAAGCGTTACTTCGTCATAAGGGTGAACAGGTGACCAAGGCAGGTTTGGCCTGGGCTGAGATGGCGAGGAGCGGTGTGCGGATGAAGTGCCGCCAGATCTGGCTGACAAGAAGATCAAAGACATATTTGACGAAGCATTTGGTGCCGAATTTGTAAAGTTTGCATACAACGAAGACAACCAAATTGTGCGCAAGATCTTTTACTTCGCAATCAGCGGTATACATGACTTTTTGTGGTTCGCTGAAGCAAAAGAAATGGTCCATGAGTGGGAGACGCTTCTTCTACTGGCCGAGTAACTTGTGATCCGGCCAAAAACTCCCAAGAGCCGCAGACGCAAGAGAAAGAGCGTGCAGACCAAAAAAAAGATTCCTTGACTCTAAGTGCTATTTTATGGATAATGTATCTTTGCAGATATCTATTAAATATCTCAAGAATAAGGAAGCCCATAACAACGTTTTACATGGTACTATTTTTCTCCTTGCCATGAAGTAGACCTATCACATTCACAATTGTTTTCTTATATTTTCCTTTCTTGGGTTTTCACGTCACAGTATTTCGATTTTCTTTGTATTCTTGTGTTTTGTATTCTCGTTTCGTCTCATATCTTCCTGAGTCCTCTCAACGGCTCGCTCTTAGACTTAGAAAGCTTAAACAGCTGAACATAAGTCGTAGTCTCAATATTTAGCAGTGATGCCTTTTATTCTTGAGAATCTAAAGAAATGTGAATAAAGTTTCTGCAGATTTAATATATAAGGCAGCAGACATCCTCACGAACATCTACAATCATCTTCAAATAGAGCCAACTTCTCTATAAGCTCCCTAATATTCTCTATCTGTAGGCACAACTTCAAGCTTTCAGCTGGCCTGATAGCTGTTTACTATTCATTACTTGTCCTTGCAATTTTTATTTTATTTTATTTTATTCTATTTTTTTCTTGCTTGCCAGAGCACTTTTTAACCTTCGACAAAGAAGCTGCTCACCGATTTCGACAATGCCATCGAAAAGGTCTGGTCGACGGCGAAAGATTCGCCAGTTGAAGAAGACCTTCCGGAAAAAGAAGACCCATCACCCACAGAGCCCGACTGGCCAGCAAGACCAGACTGCGACCTCTGTGTCACCTCGGACTAGGTTGACATTTACTCACCGTCCTATATCTCAGAGGCATAGACGAAGTGCAACTGCTACGTCGCGAAGCACTCCGGTCGTGCCATACACTCCCGGCAGACCACGTTCTCATGGCTCTTCTCCTCGCCGACATAAACAAGTTACACCTTGTTCGCCATCGCGCACTACATCGATATTGCCCCAGTCCGACCAACTTCAAACAACAAGCCAATTGAACAAGAGTGGAACTACACATCATTGTCCTAAGGCACGAAAAGGCAACTGCCGTAGAGCTGAATTCTGCCAGGCCTCTTTTTGTTCCAAGCACCAGACGTTGTGCACCAAGCATCGCAGATTTCAACGCCACCTAAAGACTGAGGAATGCTGTCAGTGTGTTAGCCGCCACTTGCCGCGCTAGCATTTTGCATTATTCTTTTATGCCTTGGGGCTTCCGTTTTCTCCAACATCTTGGCGACGGCCCGTATCTTCAACACTCTCGGCTTCAGCATGTAAAGTGTGGATAACTGAAATTTACTAGATTATGACATATAAAAGCAGATTTCCAACTACAATAAACGTCAGTATGTCCTCAGCTGTGCTTCCTTTCATTTTGGGGTTTGAGCTGGCTGTGCGATAGCCAGGTACTACACGTGACTGTTGGAGCCTCGAGCTGGAGCTGAAAGGTCAAGATAGATATTATACTGCATAAAGATCAAGTCGGCATAAAAGTTGATGCAAAAAAGAGCGGTCTAAGTAAGGTTCGGTTATGAATCTTATTCATGGCGAAGTTGTCTCCAATTGAAAGGACACTTCAATGGTAGAGTTCTTGGACAATAGCGTGAGAGGAGAAGAGCTCCGCTAAGCTTTCCTTTTCTGCCCTCTTTTGCTGCTGTCATTGCAGGAAGCCAAAGGCGGTAAGTAAGAGTAAGACATTCAAAAAGTACTGCTTGAACTCAGCCGCATAAACTTCCCCAACGGCCGAGTCCGTCCCACCCGCATTGATGCGCACGGGTGGAGGAAGAGCGAGCGAAGCGCAAGAAAAAGGTATAAAAATAAAATAGAAGAGGATTGCAGATCTCCAGCGAGGCGGAGCAGGTTGCTTTTTGCATCTTTTCTTACTCTATGTCAGGCACCCTGGGCTGAGTTGCGCGCTCACCAATAAGAGGCAGAGAGGGGACAACAGTACCAAAATGGAGTGTTGCCGTGGCACACCAACGCAGATCTTTTTATATTATCCAATCTATTTATCTGACTACATCCGTCCTGCTTCATACAAATGGCAGTTGGCCTAGATGCTTTCTTTTGCGGATCTCCCCTGGCGGGGGACTGTGACGGAAGCGTCAGCGCATTTTGCAATGCAGAGCAGGCTTACCGTAGTTCTATTTGCTCTCACGGAACATGCCATTGCCAGGTGTTCCTTTTTTCATTTTTAGGCGTCGATGCTAGTCTTGTCACATTACATAAATAAATAAAAAGAAAATGATCACCAGGGCCAAGAGGATTACAATAAATAAAATAAAATAAGTTAGTGGCTGAGATGATGATCCCTTTACCGCGAAGGGTTGCTTCTAAATGGGGAAATGGGAGAGAACTGCTGCAGAGAGGCTTGTGAAGATTATCGCAGAGCAGCACCAAAAAAGAAAATGAAGGCACAGGCTGTGGTCTTCTCGTCCTAACTAGAGAGGAGTGGAAAAGCATACATAATGCTAGATATGATCCGGACCAAGATCTGACAGATAGACAGCATTTCATATGCCAGGCATAAGACAGCTCCATTATCGTGGACCAAAGATTGAATAAGACTTTCCTTTCTTCTTTTTTATACCCAGTCGCGCTGCTATTGCTTTACCCATCAGGAGTTTTGCCATCTTATTAATAAGAACCAAGCAATATAACAATTCATCTTCCCAGCTCTTCCTCCTTGTCCTATTTTGTTTACATTCCGCGGCATCTGTTTATAACTCGTGGCCTCTCTTTCCTTCTGGGCGGTTCCTAGCTCTTGTTCTTTTTTTCTTTTCGTTCTTTTTTTTTTTTTCCTTTTTTGGTCTTTGCCGCCTAACCCGAACCCACCATGGCGACAATGACACTCGTCCAAACTGCCGACCCTCTCCAAGAGAAGACGGCGATGTTCGCAACGGAGTCGACTATCCACTGCAAGGCTGACGATACGGTGGCAGACAGCAACGCTGCCGAGAGCGAGATGTGCGGTGTGCTGGAGCACGTGGACGTCGAGGACGACGGCCAACAGGAACGAGATGATAAGGACGGAGAAGCCGCCGAGAGCGGCAGCATCGACGAGGAGAAGCGCGATATTCTGGAAGCCGAGGGCGCACCGGCCGCAAACGGACTGGCTCGTTCCCAATCACAAGACTCGCTACACGAGTCGATCGCCTCCTCAGCATCGTCCTCTTTGGCGCCGCTGCCTCTCGGCATCCAGTATCCAGACAGCCAGTCCATCCCGCGTCGGTCCGCGTCGGCTCCGCCGGCCATGCTGCTCGATGCGTCTCTGCGGAACGGCGGCAGCGGCGTCATTGGCGGCATCGCGGCATCCTACATTGACAACTACGGCTCGCAGCCCTACGATTACTCGCTGTGGCAGCCGGCCTTCCCGCAGATGTTCGACATCTTTGACTACGGCGACGGCTTCTACTACTACCTGGGCGGCGGCGGGCGGCGGATCACGCGGCACCTGAGCCGGCGGAACAACCGGCGGGGCGGCATCCACAGCGCGTGGCCCTTTGAGAACCCGCCGCTGTACGCCTGCCGGCTGAACGACGAGTCGACGGGCCAGCCGCCGGTGGTGCTCTACGGTGGGCCCAACGCCGAGCAGGACGGCCCGTGGACGGACGTGCAGTTTGGCGGCGCGCTGGGGCGCAGCATGACCATTGGGCTGCCGCCGCTGCCGAAGCTGGTGTCGTCGTCCGAGTCGTCCGAGTCGTCCGAGTCGTCCGAGTCGGACGGCTTCGGCGGCTTCCGCTACGTCGAGAGCGACGCCGACCGCGCCGAGGAGAAGCTGGGCGTGCACTTTGGCTGGCACAGCCGGTTCCGATTTACGGTGGAGGTGGGCAGCGGGCTCAGCCGGACGCGGGCGCGCGAGACATTTGAGTGGCGCTACTGCTCCGGCGCCGAGCTGGACGCGCTGTCGGGGACGGCCGAGGACGCGAGCCGAGGCGGCAAGCACAAGGAGTTCGACTCCATCTCGCTCCCGCCCCGGCCCAGCACCGCCTTCTCCATGGTCGAGGGCGCCGGCCGCTTCTTCAGCCACACGTGGCGGTACGGGTTCCGGCGCGGCGGCGGCGCGGGGGTGGGAAAGCTCAGCACGCTCAGCGAGGAGCCGAAGAAGGCCAAGAAGAGCGTCAGCACCCGCAAGAGCAAGAAGAGCCGCAAGGGCAGCCCCTGGCGCGGTGGCTGGCAGCTCGTGCGCCTGACCGACGCCGCCGACCCGCTGGCGGCTGCCGTCAAGGCGGCCGCCCCTGCTGCTGCCGCCGATGCCGCCGATGCCGCCGCCAAGACGACCGACGCGTCGTCGACGTCGTCCACGACCACGTCCGCCGTGCTCCTCGACCAGCTGATCGGCGAGGAAGCCGACCGCGCCGTCGAGCGCCGCCGCACGTCCGACGGCCGCGAGATCGTGGCGACGTGGGCCAACGTCGAGGTGCCGCCGCGCGACGGCGACGGCGGCGCCTACAAGAGCCACGGCACCACCACCACCGTGGCCCGCTTCTCCTTCCTAGGCAGCGGCAAGTCCGGCCAGCTGGGCGAGCGCTGGGCCGTCATGGCCGTGACGACCGGGCTGGCCATCTGGGAGCGAGAGCGCCGGTCCCGGCAGCGGCGGCAGCAGACCGTCGTGCAGGCATGCGGCGGCCTCGCTAACATTGCCTAAAGTGAGGGAAAAGAGCCCCACGGCCCGCACGTGTTTGCTCCATGAAAGAAGCGATCTGTTATAACTTTTTTTTTTAGCGGGGACGAGAATAGACTTTTCAAGACTGGTCATCTGTACATATGGGAATCGCCAGCTCGGCTCCTTTTCTTTTGTCTTTTGTCTTTTTCTTTTGTTTTTTGTTTTTTGTCTTTTTCTTTTTCTTTTTCACCTTCACAGGCGCAAAAGCGTTAGGAGTAGACAGCAGTTGCAGCAGAACATCAAATGAGATTGAATCTTATTAAAATTTAAGAATTAAAGCACCAGGCTGAAAATGAGTGGCTGAAGCCAACGCGGTCAATACGCGCATGGTCCTCCTACATTGCATAAATCGCACAGAAGCATCACAGGCTCATATTTCCAAACATGCCATTCTTATATTAATACATCATATTTCAGCTGTCAAAAAGCCTCGCAATCTTATTTCTGCATCCGGCACATACGGAATACACGGAACAGCTTCAATTAGAAGAACAGTGAAAAGAGACTTAGTGATACGAGCAATTAATTGCATCGTACGCAGCGTGCTGACAGTTTTCTTTGTATCATAGCTGCTTGGATGTTATTGGCTTAGCCCTTGTTCGCTGCCCCTATTTTATTCAATTTTGTCTCTGCCTTTGTCTTCTTTCTAGACCGAAGTGATTGATTTCCATGCATACGGAGTATGAAAAAAAACGAGCAGGGCCTGATAAAAAAGCATGGGGAGCGGCTCTTTAGCTTAAGATGGTACCTTAGTTGATGGCTTGCTGATGCGCTGGGACCCTGAAGTCGCCTAACGCACAAAAGTATGGTGCAGAAGCCTTCTAGGTCCAAAATTGCAGGCACACGTGGGTAGATTGGCTAGCTCGTATTGGACTGAGATTGCCGTCCTGAACGGTAGACAGCACACTGCTTCCCGTGGCACCAATAAGACGCTTCGCATTAGTTTTGTCTTAGCACCTTTAGGACCTCTTTAGAGAACTCAATCCTACCTCACTAAGTACACATTCTAACGTGCTTGTTAAAGGCAGTTCAAGCTTTCCTGGCTCGTGCCTCTGCCTCCACCTTCCCGATTGACCTGACCGGTCTTATCGAAAGAATCTTACCCATGTATGTATGTATGTACTTGTGTGGAGAAGCCACCATGACTCGGAAGTCTGTTGGCAACTCTTGATTCTGCGGTATCCCCCAGCCAAAGACCTTGTACCCGTTGGGATGTGGGATCCAATCATGGATGCTACCACGGGCACATTGTACTTCACAGCGCAGGCCCTCCTACGGTGCTGCATGGCTCTGCATGGGATGATAGTTCTATTGCACTTCCGCGTAAACCGTAGTGCTGGGCTATCCGGATAAGATGTAAAAAGTAATCGCTTGCCTTCTTTCAAACCTCAACTCTCTACTCTTTCATTTTTGCTTCACAGGTTTGTCTGGACGGCTACGCTGAGCTACCTATTCGACTTGAACGCCGCGGAATTCTGTCTTTAGAGGTCTCTCACCAAGGCTACCCAAACAGGGCCTTGCGCTGCCATTGTCTTCTATTCTCATACCGTACCGTGTATTACCCTTCTGTCTACCTCGAGACAAAATGTTCGGCGGCCAGAACACCGCCGGTCACCAACCGGTTGCCACGATGGACGACAGCACCAGCGAAGACAGCATCCCCCTTACCTCCCGATTTCTCCTCCAGCCACCCACAGAGCCCCGGCGCCAGAACCAGCGGCTGCCCGCACAGGCGAACCCCGCGAAGAAGCAGCGGACGCTGCCCACAGCCCGCCGCTTCTGGGCCGACTTCACACTCGGCTTTGCCGATGGCCTCACCGTGCCTTTCGCGCTGACGGCCGGCCTGTCCTCTCTTGGCCGTACGGACACGGTGGTCTATGCTGGCATGGCCGAGGTCAGCGCGGGCTGCATCAGCATGGGCATCGGCGGCTACCTGTCGGCGCGGCAGGCGGCATCGCCGTCTTCATCCGCGCCAGCTTCGGAGACGCACAACACAGACGACGTCGAGGCCTCTCCCCTGGCCGACGCAGACGAGGAGAAGGACGAGCAGGACGACCAAGAGATGGGCGCGACCGCGGCGTCGGTCATGGAGCAGTACCTCGCTCCTCTCAGCCTGCCGTCTGAGCTGCGGCGGCACGTCATGGCACACATTGCTGCGCGGCCGCACGTGTCGGATGCTGTGATGAAGTCTGTGAACGGATATGCCGGCAGCCGCAAGGCGAGCGGCACTACTGCGCTGGCAGACGGAGACGAGACGGGGTCCGACTACGGCTACTACGACAACAGCGGCGCGAGGGAAGCATCAGATGATGATGTGTGGCCGGTTGCGTCGGGCATTTCTGTGGCGCTCGGCTACCTCATTGGCGGACTGCTGCCGCTGTGGCCTTATTTTATGGTGACAAACGTCGGCGACGGACTGCGCTGGAGCTTTGCAGTCTGTGTCATTGCCCTCTTTTCGTTTGGCTTCTTGCGCGACTTTGTTCTGGAAGGCGGCTCTGAAGACGAGCAAAAGACAAGCGCACGGCAATTGTCGTGGAAGCGGTCCCATATTCCGTGGAGGAGACTGTGGAAGAGCACTTGTGAGGGCTTGCAGATGGTGATCTTGGGAGGAATAGCTGCTATTGCGGCCGTATTATGCGTTCGCATGTTCGAGGGCGCAAGCGCAGAAAGCGCAGCATCGTCTGCGCAATAATTATTTCACAGCATACGTATTTATAAGAGGCGTTGGTCAGGTCTTTGTTACGGCTATTGGGGCACCACGAATGCATTCATAATGAAAATGAAATTGCCCTCCAAAAAACGACACTATCGGGTATCATGAGAATTAAATCAAATAAAACAAAAAATCGCAAATATCCCTGAAATGAATGCCTGCTGAAAGTCTACTGAAGCAATTTTCGGTGAAATTGAGTTTACTCTCACGAGTCTGGTGTGACTCGATGTTCCAGCAGTTCAATAAGCACAAGTGCCCAAGACGACAAAGAAAGCATTAGAAGCATCTAAGCTGAGCTCGGACATTGATGGTGCTATTAGATGTCGGCCCATGTCTTACGAGATGTCGTTCACACAACCAAATATCGCGGCTCGATGTAATGGTCGAGAAATACCGGAGAGAAGAGCTGCCGAGTGCATACTAGCCCGTCTGAATCTGAGCTGAAATCAGATCCAAAACTATGCGAGAATAGTCCAGCGCGTGTTCTGTACCAGGCCTAGGATAAAGCCTTGATCGAACTTGTATCCTTGTCCGAAACAGGTGAGAGTCAGTTCTATCTCAGGCATTCATCTTTTCCGTAGAGCCCCGCACCAAAAATGATAGCTGACATGATCCGACTGCTCCAGAACTTCGACCATTCATAATAAGTGCTGCTTAAGGCTGCTCCGAGGTAGAAGAGGAAAATGTGCTCTGTGGTGATGACATCTTTTCAAGGGTACCGGCTGACGCCCGGGAACTGCGGGTATGCTGTTTGGCGGTAGTTTGCCTGTCGTGCCGTTGGCGGGAAGCGCGGTGGTGGCGGGTTGAGGACGTAGTCGCGCGACACCGAGACGCCCGCTCTCGCCTGCGCGGCCCGCTGGGCTCGCTGGGCCCTCTGGGCCCGCTCTTGTGCTACCGCCGCCGCGGCCAATTGTTCTGCAGCGCGCGCCGGAGCAGACGATCGCTGCGACCGCGCTGCGGAAGAAGAATAGCGCTGGCTGCTCTGCCGGCCGCCGCCACCCCGACCACCGCCGCCACGTCTGGGCTCGGTTATAACCGTGGTATCCGTGGTCGACGAGACCTCAGTGGTCTCATCCTCCTCGTAGGTGACCTCAGACTCGTAGATGATCCGGCGGCCGCGGTGGCGCCTGTGTTCGTGGTACGCCCGGTAACCTTTGCTGTTGGTGATACAGAACCAAAAGAGTAGCACGAGCACGACAAAGGCAACCACGCCGCCTAGGATCCCTCCTATCTGGCCCTGCGTCAGGCCTCCATCATTGGATCCGCCGGCAGGGCCGACTGATGGCAGAGCTGTCGCCGTCGGAGCTGCTGTAGCTATGACGGTCGCCGCAAAGGTGGTCGGTGCGATTTGTGGGGCCATAGCTGGATGCGGGGCAAGATATGAGCCTGACTGGTTGCGTCGTTCTCAGGTGTCTTTCTGCTGGCGGGGACCATGCAGGGCGATTCGATTTGCTCTAGCAGGACAGTAATAAAAATTTAATGCAGATTAATCTATCTGAGCCTCTTCTTTCGTTTATATTTCATCGCGAAAGAGCGACCGTAAATATGGTTTCATGGTTCAAAGAGATGCGCAGGAACAGCGCCGGCCCCGTCTATTTATTCTCCTGCAAGAGGAAGGCGCCTTCTTTTCTATTCCCTTTCTTGCATCGGAAGGAGTGAGAACGAAAGAGGGGGGATAACGAGTGCATTAAGACCAAATCGAGCGAAGGAAGGCAACAAGGCAACAGTGGGGGCAACCCGGAGCGCAAAGAAGGAGCGACGAAGAAGGTGCGATGGCCTAGGAGGTTGGCAAACTGGGCAAAGAAGTCTTTCTCCCCTCGCACCTGCCGTATCTTACAACAGCCGTATTCCACACACACACACACACACACACACCACTTCGCAAAACAATGCCCATCCACACCTTTGAAAGATCGTAGCCCGGTCAGACCAGCCAAGATTCCCTCCAAATAGTTCGAGTATCTATAGTCCAATAAGTATAATTCTTATGCATAGGGCACATCATTTTGCGCAAGGCTCGTCATCTCCCAGCAGGTGACAGGAAAGTGTCTCGGAATGTGACACGATGGATGGAAACAGCCGTCCAAATATGACAGCTGTATGATCTAAATACGCGCAGAGATCAATACTGATGTTACTGGACGAATATGAAACAAGAGAGATCAAATCGTGGGAAATGGCACAGACGGCCATCCAGCCTCGTCTGCGCATCCGGCATGTGTTTTGCGACAGCAAGCTGTGTGGGCTGCACCTTCGGGCGTTCTGTCTTACGATGTCCCGTCCGGCCACTACCTGTGCAAGACATGCATGTGTTTTGGTTACATCGTGGGCGCTGACTACATGCGAGGAGGGCAGCCAAGACGGTGGCTGGTGGTCCGCACAGTCCGCTGCGGTGTAGCGTCTTGTGATAAGCCAGAGCTCCACATTTACTATGAGAAGCAGTCTCGACGACAAACTCAAGTTTAGAACCGCTTGGCAAGCTCACATATTGCATTATTGTTCAAGTTTTCTTATTTCTTCTAGATGCGTATCAGTCTTTGGCACGCGCATCAGGCTTCGTGACCAGCTCTCTGTCAGTATGCCCCGCATCCTCATCTAGCCAGCCAAAGTCTTTCCAGACTTACGCCTTTCAATCCTCGTGCATAAAGCGCTCCAAAAACTGGTTGTTGGAAATAAAATATCGGATGCGCTTGCCAAAAACATACAGGGGGATGGTCGTCAAGCACACGGCAACATAGATGCTGCCCAACACCATGAAGACATTCAGAGCACCAGACGATGCGAGCCAGTCGTTGACGAAATACGTGAGGCCAAAGGTCAGAAAGTTGCGAGCATTAATAGCGACAAATGCTGGACTGGAAGTTAGCAGAGAAGATCTTGTAAACGGGAGAAAAGGGGGGGGGGGGGGAATGGCGAACCTTCTTCGGTGAGGTTGTTATGGGCGTCCAATATATAAGGAAAGATGCTGGAACCCAAGAAGGCGAGAGCCATATTGGCAAGGCCGAAACACAAAACTGGACCGCTCCAATGCGTCTGGAAGTGGACGGTGGCACCGAAGCCGTAAAACCCTGCTGCGCCGATGATTAGGGGCACAATGATCAGCGGTAGACGAAATTCCGGCTCGTAGATGCCGTGGTTCTTCTTAGCAAACCAGACGCTGAGCCAGTCGTTGAGCGGGCCCGAGATAACCTCGCCCAGTAGTGTAAAAATAAAAGGGGATAGAGAGATGAGGCCCGTCTGCGACACAGAAAAGTTATACGGCGGTGCCGTGAAAATGGTTGCGTTGACGACGCTGAAGACTACGATCCAGGTGCTAGTGGCTCCATACATCAAGAATGCCCAGAAGACAGCTGGGTAGAAGAAGATAACGACGGGGCGCAGGAAAATGCGATGCACAGGGGTCTTTGTGTATGTGCCGGTGAAAATGCGCAGGGACTGCCAATATGTATGCTTCTTCTCTGTAGGGCCTTCGGAATAACCCTTGCTTGGAATAGAAGCCACGGCAGCGCCAGACTCTGCGGTAGACTCAGGGTCGGCAGCGGCTGCTTTTTTTTTCTGTGAACGTTCCTCGGGAATTATTTCGACACGGCCGTCTTCGGCAGCCTTTTCGTTGTCTTTCTTCTCAGGGGTCACGCTCCGGTGCAGATCATATCCGGCGAACCGGTGAGCCAAGGGCGGGCGAACGTATGCCGTTTCTGGAACAAAGAAGAAAACGAGCGGCAGAAGTGCACCAAAGAAGATGGCACACCAGATCAAGGTCCATTGCCAGGTTTGGTTCTAGAAAAAAGATGCGTCAGAGAACAATCGTTCGCCACGAGAAGGGGGAAAGGGGAGGAGCTTTGATTTGGGGCCTTGGCTTACTTCGATAATGTAGCCCGAAATCAGGGATCCTCCCGAAATGCCACAGAGCAAAAATAGATTCCACGCAGCAATACGGGTGGCACGCTGGTGCACAAAGTATAAGTCTGCAATGGTACACTGCACGAGCACCTCGTAAGGCGCCATTCCAAGGCCGCCCCAGACGCGGCTGGCCACAAAAGAACCAAAGCTGGTCGCAAGACCGCCCCAGATTGAGGAAGACAGCATGATGATGCTGCAAACCAGGTAAACGGGGCGCCGGCCTACTTTTTTCGCGATGGGGTTAAAGATAAATAGCGATATTCCAATAGTCAGAATAAGCCATGCTGTGACTTGAGAGAGCTGCTCAACAGTGATACCAAGAGCATTTGAGATGAGGACAAATCCAGGGGACAGCATAGGGCCGAATGCGCCAACAATAGCGGCCGAGAAGCCGGTGATGAGAAGGACCAGATCCTTGCGCCATGTCGGCCACTTCTTTATGTCAGCATCACTCTTTTATCCTTTCGCGCATTCTATTTTCCAAATATTGTTCTTTTCTCTTCTTGGAGGCTACCCACGTTCAAGGGGTCATTGGGCGAACTCGTCGGCTGGGGTGCTAGGACCACGTTCGCGAAGCTGCCCTTGCCATGCTTGAGCAATTCTCGGGGAATGTGCTCGAACTCTGGAGGAAGGTCGGACTTGTCGGAGAGAACAACTAGATTATGGATGCTTAGCAACAAGCATGAAAGGATTTAACTGTTCTTTAACAGAGAGATAGTTGAGGCTCACCTGTGCCAGGCACATGTGCTTCATTAGGCACCTCGAGTATGCCCCAAGCCATCTTGAATTATTTTGTCGCGACGTTCAGTCCGAGGATTAAATCGCTCTGTGCATAAGTCATCAACAGATAGCAAAGAGTAGCAGCGTAAGGCTACGGTGTAGTTAGACAGAAAGGAAAGCGGAAGGTTTTCCCGGGAACGTCGATATGAAATGCAGCTGGCTCGGTGGGTTTATTTATTCCAAGCTCCTTGTTTTTCTGTGTTAGAAAAGCACTGGATATTGCGATTTATTGACGGCTAGATCTCTTCTCGTTTCGTTTTATGAAACCGCAGCTCTGACCTATAATCTATAAACTTTCCAGTGAAACAATACCGGAGAGTACAAATACGCAAGCACTGATCCTTCCGGGTTAATGGTAAAATCAGGAAAACGAGAGGCTGCTACGTCGGATGTCTCTTCATCTCTGGTAGGTCCACAGACATCTTTTCTCTATTGTTCTCCGTAGGAATCAGTCATACCCTAATATCACAAGGAAGGGGTAGCTATTCGACATTTTCCATTTTCCACTTTCAGAACATCTCTGTCAGAAGTTTACGGTTGCATGGGTCCGAATGAAGCCCAGTATCCAAACACAGCGCATGCCAGGTTACGTCGAGTGCAGATCCAACGCGTGGATCGCCTCTTATATTTCTGTATCCGTTGTATTGTGGTTGGTCTCGCTTCGCTGCAAATTTATCCAGAACGGGCCATTCAGGAGCCGTCGCTTTTTGCCTCTGTCAGTCATGACGATGACAGGAACCGCGACATTGGATGCTGAGCTCCAGATAGACTGCGAAATCTCTCACCAAGGAACGTCGACCTAATATTGGCGCATTGCATTGATTCGCATGTATAGGATTTCACAGTCAATCCGATGCGGCGTGGTTTAATTTCTGCAGTGGATTCAACTACCTGCATAGCTTCCGAGATGCCTTGCGCGCTTTCAGCTGGGCTAAATAAGGACTTGTAAAAGGCCATATATAATCTGGTTGCCAGAGCAGCTATGCTATTTCGCTGTTCCAATTACTGCCATTGTCTGTTGAAGTGCGAGAGCTAGGCAGGGCTGGATGCGGGATCGTAGGAGAAATCTAGCTATTCCTAGGAGGGGAAGCTTTCGATCACAACTGCCGAGAGCTCTCGTTTTGCCCTCCTTCACACGCTTCCTTCGCATGTGGGTCCACTGGAAACATAAGCAGAGACGTCTTCCATCCCAGCGAGGCCTGGTCGGGGACCCCAGAAGGGGAACGGGAGGGGTTTGCCTCTAAACCACATACGGAGAGGATTTCGTCTATTTAGTTTGTTCCCAAAATTAAACTAGCAAAGATGCTGTAAGTCGCTGTTCGGTAAGGATCGCCTACATGAAGCCGGGAAGGCAGAATGATGCCAGTCAGAAACTCACGTATGATTCTGTTCCGTTCCGTAGTCTTGGCTGCTCTTTGCTCCTTTTACAGACCTATTTCCTGCAGGTCTTTACTGCTACTAAACTTGAAGAGGATCCGCGCCGTACATGTTATATCAGTTGGCAAGCTGGAACCTTGGCACGTATAATAGCTCAGCAGCAGAGTCCGAGCTGCCGCGCGCGTTATAAATAGGGGTCTCTTTGTGGAAATTGCTTTTGTTTTATTTCTATTTTTATTTGTAGTTTTAGCTTTGCTTATCCCAGAGTTACTTGTACCACAAAATGGCAGAAGCAACTACAAATGGCGCGAATGGCACTACCGCAAAGCCGAAAACGGGCATCCGTGTCCTTGTTGTCGGCACGGGGTTTGCCGGGCTGACGGCCGCCATCGAGTGCACCCGGCAGGGTCACTCTGTGACGGTCCTAGAGAAGTACCCGGAGCGCAAGGAGCTGGGCGACATTATCAGCTTCGGGCAGAACTCGAGCCGCATCTTCCGGCGCTGGCCGGGCGTGGCGGAGAAGCTGGAGCCGCTGAGCCACCGAGCCAACAGCCTGCAGCTGCGGACGTGGGACGGCGACTTCTTGCTGCGGCAGGAGTGGGGCCAGGAGACCAAGGACTGGGGCATCCGGTACGACGGCCACCGCGGCGAGTTCCACCGGGTGCTGTACGACCACGCGGAAAAGGACCTGGGCGTGGACATCCGGCTGGGCCACCGCGTGGTGGAGTACTTTGAGACGGACGACGCGGCGGGCGTGGTGGCCGAGATCGGCGCAGACAAGGCGCAGCAGCGCTTCGAGGCCGACGTGGTGCTGGCGGCGGACGGCGTGCGGTCGCTGGGCCGCACGCTGGTGCTGGGCCACGAGGACAAGCCGCTGGCGTCGGGCTACGCGGTGTACCGGGCGTGGTTTGACGGCGCGGCGATCGCCAAGGACCCGCTGACGTCCTTCTTCTTCAACAACCCGGAGGGCGACCAGCACGTGCTGTGGATCGGGCCGGACGTGCACTTTATCGGCGCCTCGCTGAAGAAGGGGAGCTTCTCGTGGGTGTGCACGCACAAGGTACGTAAATCTGTTCCTTCTACCAACGACGCACGCGCTCACACTAAAAAAAAAACGATAGGACGTCGCCGACATCGACGAGAGCTGGCAGCTGGAGGCGCCGGTGGCGGACGCGCGCAAGGTGGTGGGGGGGTGGGACCCGGTGGTGCAGCGGATCCTAGACCTGACGCCGGAGCCGCTGATCGACTGGAAGCTGGTGTACCGCGACCCGCTGCCGACGTGGATCTCGCCGCGGCGGCGGATCGCGCTGATCGGCGACGCGGCGCACCCGTTTCTGCCGACGTCGATCCAGGGCGCGTCGCAGGCGGTGGAGGACGGGGTGACGCTGGGGGTGGCGCTGCGGCGGGCGGGCAGCGGCAAGAACGTGCCCGAGGCGGTGGCCGCGTTCGAGGCCCTGCGCTACGAGCGCGTGCGCGCCGCGCAGAAGACCGGCGAGGCCACGCGCGACACGTGGCACCAGGCCGACATGCGGGCGATCCGCGCCAACCCGGAGAGCATGCGGCTCAAGCGCGAGGCCTGGGTCCTGGCCCACGACTCCGAGGCCTACGCCGAAGAGCACTACGACGCCACCGTCGCCGTGCTGCGGCGGACCGGCCTGCAGGACACGACCGAGGCGCGGAAGCTGAACACGCCGCAGATCACGGATCCTTGAGACGGCGGCGGACCGCTATGAGTGCCACGCCCGGCCCATGGCATGATCTGGGACAGGACTAGGATCTATATAAGCGCAGCGCATCTTTGTGTGGATGGGAGATCATGTTTCTATATGCAAAATAAGAAGACTAAAAAAAAAAAACTAGACTGCCTTGCAGACGTATTGGCAAGAACGTATTCAAATCGCTCCGCCCCGCTCCATTCTATTCCCCTCATCAACACCGCCCCTTTTCGTGGCTCTGTATTGCCGCTCACTCCCAATAGTACGAGTGGATGTCCAGGCCGATGTAGTCGTCCGCGTAGGACTTGGCGGCGGCGCCGTCGTCGGCGGCGCCAGCGCAGACGATCAGCGGCAAGAAGTGCTCGGCGCCGCCGTTGGGGTGGGCGACGTAGGAGGCGGGCCAGGAGCGCCAGCCGCGGAAGCGGGCATCGCGCTCGGTCTCGCTGGCGACGGCGGCGGCGGCGCCGACGGCGTCGTTCCACTGCACGAGCTTCTCGTGCATGACGGGCTCGCGCGTGATGCCGCTGAACATGAGGCGCAGGTTGTGGAAGCTGGCGAAGCCGGAGCCCACGACGGCCACGTTCTCGTCGCGCAGCCGCCGCAGCGCCCGCCCCATGGCAAAGTGGGCCGCCGGGTCCTCGCTGTCGAGCACGCTGGCCTGCACGATGGGGATGTCCGCCTGCGGGCGCGCCAGCAGCAGCGGCACGAAGACGCCGTGGTCCCAGCCGCGGGAGTCGTCCAGCCGCGGCGCCAGCCCCTCCTCGCGCAGCAGCTCCGCGTACCGCGCGGCGACCTCGGGCGCGCCCGGCGCGTCGTACTCGAGGCGGTACGCCTCCGGCGGGAAGCCGCCGTAGTCGTAGAGGAGGCTGTGCCGCTTGCCGGACGAGATGGTCGGCCGGTCCGTGGACCAGTGCGCCGTCACCAGCACGATGGCCTTGGGGCGCCGCGCCGGGTCGTTGAGGCCCAGGATCTCAGGCACGCGCGTGCGCAAGCTGCTGGCCAGCTTCGCCGAGTCGGGGTCGCCCAGGATCGGCATGGGCCCGCCGCCGTGGGAGAGCGCAACTACGGCACCGCGCGGCATGGTGGCGTTGGCAGCAGTGGTGCTGTTTGCGGAGAAGGCTGAGAAGAGTGCCGCAGGCTGAAGCTTGCGATACTTGTATGCTAAGAACGTTGCACCGGCAGCCGTCAAGAGGAGCACGGGAACGCGAGCATTTATCCGCATGGACGGCGCGGAGAGGGAGGGGTCTGGAGAGAGAGGAATGGTGAATAGGTGTTTAATAAGAGAAGAAGAGCTCCTTGGGGAATTGGAGATCCCTCTCTTATTATATGCTTCAGCGGTAAGCTTCTATTTCTGCCGAGTTGCCTCTTTTTTTTTTTTTTTTTTTTTTTTTTTTGGCCTTCCTTCGGTCGAATCCCTTTCAACAATCGACCGAGGTATCTTTTATACGCTGTATACAAGCTAGAAGAGGTCAATGGTGTTCTTTAATGTGATGCGGTTGAGAGTTGTGAAACAGAGTGAGTTTTTGACTGTAGGACTGTTCGTCCGAACGACGTCCGCACACGTAAAAGAGCACGGGCTGCCCCGGACAGCGTCTAAGAGTGCTAATTATTTAGTTGGGTACCGCTGGCAGAACGCCAGTAACTACATCGTAAGACAGTAAGACGGCGCTTCCGGCTGTCGGCCGAAACACGGACGGACGGAGATGTGGTGAGCCTTCCAAGACGCAAATTCACTTAGACGACAGAGTAAAACCGAGGCATCGCAAAAGCGAAGCTATTCAGACTTTATCTTCTGTTTCTGAGTAAATAGAATGAAGGTTGCTGTAATTGAAAAGTAATCTATCACTCAGACAGAAACATACCAGGTAATGGTTACAGTAACATCTTTTTTTAGGCTATGCCTGAATTTGACTGATCCCAGGTCGGGGAGATTCCCAATTGGGACGCTGTGCTCGGCAGCTCGATATCATCTCTTAAAGAGAGGCTCTGGCGCAAATTTCACATCTCGCGCAAATATGTCTGGACGCTGTATATGTACGGTGAATAATTTAATCAAGGGTCATGCGCTGGTGGTCATGTAGCATAGCATTGGGAAACGTTCTTTTGGCAAAAGAATGACGTATGAACAGTACAGTTTTATGTTTTTGAAGAGAAGCCATGTCAAAATAGAGGTGTATATACAAGAATAGACGTTGACTCTGGTGAAAAGAAGCTTAACGTTTAAAGTAGTGAAACTCCTGCAGTCCGAGTCGAACCAGCACAGCAAGTCTCTTCCACCTTCCCACTCTCTTTTTTACCACGACTGGTTTACGAGGTGAGGCCGAAGAAGGCCATGTCCATCGCTTCATGGACTGGCACAGTGTGGCCGACGCCCTGGGCGCTGTAGCCGACGAGCTTGGCCGTTGTTGCGGTACCATCGCCGTAGATGGACTGGGTGTAGCCACTCTGGGGAGTGTTGGTGGCCGTCTTGGGATCGGACAGGCCCAACACGTTCGACCACTGCTTGAGCGTCTCCTGGTAGTTGGGGTAGTGGAGGGTGTTGTCGGCGGTGCCGTGCCAGCTGAAGAGAAAGACTAGTTAGCAGAGGAGCAGCAGACGGGATATGGAACTGGCTCAGGCGGGGAAAATCTCCTTACATCTGCATCCGGGGGCGGGGACCGGTATAGCCCTTGTAGTAGGAGCGCACCATGTCACCCCAGGCCTCGGCGGTCTTGGTGAGCTGGCCGTTGGCGCAAGAGTTGGCCCAGCCCGGGGGATCCTGCGTAGCGGTGGCGCCCGAGACGTAGAAGCAGCCGTCGGGCACACCAGAGTAGACAGAGCCGGCCTGGAACACGTCTGGGTAGGCGCCAACCATGACGTTGGTCATCATGGCGCCGGAGCTGGTGCCCATAACGAAGGTGCGGTTGGCATCAGCGTTGTACTTCTGGATGGTGTACTTGACCATGTTGGCAATGGTCTGGCTGTCTCCGCCGCCATCGTGGGTCAGAGCTGAAAAGCGTTAGCAAAGTTGCCATCATAAAATGGTTGCATATGTTGTATGTCTTATTATTCCTCTCGGAAAAAGCACAGAAGAAAAAACTTACTGGCCGTGGAAGCCACGTCGAAGCAGCCACCGCTGGACCGCGAGTTGGGGTAGATGACAATGAAGCCGTGCTGGTCAGCCAGGGGCATGAAGTGCGTCTCGGTCGAGTAGGCGCGGGCCGAGCCTTGACAGTGGTGAATGGCCACCAGAATGGGCGGGGGCGTCGCGAGCTTCTTGGGCACGTAGATGTAGAAGCCGAGCTTGGTGGGACCAGCGGTGAAGTCAGAGACTTGCGTGAGCTGGGCACTGACCAGGCTGGCCAGCATCGACACGATGCCGAATCCAACAGAGACGCGCATTTTCACTGCTCTCTTCCCTTTGTATCTCTTGGACCAGGTGAAAGAAAGGCTTGACTTTGAAAACCTACAGCAAGCAAAATCAAAAAGATTCAAAGACGGCGGAAGATGAAGAGTGCCAGAACAATCAAAAGAGTCTCATGCTATCTTTCGAGAAGAAAATAAGGACGCCAAGGGAATTAAATATCCTTCTATTCAGCTCCATTATCTATTGTTCTCTTCATATCCTTCATACCAAAGCAGGTTGAACCTCATACTCCGCATGCTTTCTGTGGAACTATTTTCGACAATCTTTATTTGTGCTCCAGTTACTAGCTGCCTTTGATTTCATCAATGGTCACTAATTCGACTTTATCCTAAAGACATCTCTTTTCTACGCTGCAGAAATTGGTACAATAATAAGCAATTTTATTATCTCGAGCTCGGCACCCTGACGCCGTTCGGTCGGAAGGCTTCACGATGAAGAGGGGAAGAGGCACGTCTAATATTCCTGGTTAATATAGCTTCTGTGTGTATAGCGTCTGTGTGTATAGCGTCTGTGTGGGTAGAGTGTGAAGCGACCAAAGGAAAACACACAAAAATCTCCTGCATCGTGGCCAAAAAAGGCAAAATTCATGGGTGTGTCCTCCTCCGCACCTGTTTTTGCATACCCTCCCTTGTCTCCACGATTTCCCCATTTTTTGGCCTTTTCCTGGACATTCCCTTTATCCGTATATAGACAGAGGCTAAGTTACAGAAATAGAGAGAGGAGTGGAAATCATTGAATAAAGCAACATCGAATTGTTTGGGATTGGAGGGCGTCATTTGTTGGATGCCATTTTGCTTTGAGAGACAGGTCCTAGGTTGCCACGACCTCTCCGTTAGTCATCGAGAGAGGTTCGGGGAGATAAGGTCTTTGATCTCGGCGGGAGGCTCTACATGTATGCTTGGCGTCCTTTGGACGAGACAGCGCTTAAAGGCATTGTGGTATGAAAATCACTTCACGCGTGTGCAGCGAAAACAGAACAACGTCTCAATTGAAAGCTACAATGAGCGCGAAGACTTAGAATCGAGAGGGCGTATCAGGAAGTCTTGCAACCGAAGCTAGGGTTCATATACTACTACCTTCTATATATTGGGCGGAAGAGATCAACACAGTGTCCTTAATAGAAGAATAATATCGCGGAGAATTATGGAGCCAAGAAAATGTAGCCTCCTGGAAATCAACCCGCCTCCTCTACTCCGTATTCTCTTCTGCTTTGTCTCCTCCAGGTGTCCGGATTAATATAAGGTGTGTCATATGCCAATCGGAGAAAGTATATTCGGAACTGGAAGCCGGGAAACGCAAAGACAGGCTATCCAGGCCTATCATGCCCGGAAACTGAGGCCGCAAAGAGAGCACACAAGTTGCAGTAACCGAACGAGGAAAGCAAGTGATGGAATGGAGTATAAGCTGTTAAGGCTCTAAATATTTTCGCACTTACAAAAGCGAATGCGTTGTTGTATTCAGTCTCGTTGCATCCTGTCCTACTTTTCCCTCAAACGTTGGCTTCTGTCACGTTTCTGTCGGATGTAACCTTCACCGAGATCAAAGACGGTCCTTAACCCCATAGATAACAGGGTGCCTAAAACCATGTCTTAGTAGGCAGAAACCTTAGATTCAGATAGACAATAGGAATCGAAATCTTGGAAGCTGTCACAGGGGAGGATTGTTCAATCATACCTGGTTAACTTTGTTTGAACTTCGATGAGTAACACATCTGACCTTCCGGATGAGGAAGCTAAATTAGCAAAGCTCACGACACACCAGCTCTGCTCTCTCGGGGCTGTGCACAGGACTCCATATTTGAATTGAGGAGCAAATCCTTAGAGAAGCTTGAGGTTTAAAGGAGCTTTTGGAGAAGTCTTGCAATAAACTATTTTCATGCTCTTCGTCTGATGCTGCTTCTTGCTTCACAATTTTCTTGAATTTATGTATATTTTCCTAAATGATGCCTCAAGTACGACATTACTGCTGCGCTCATTCTTATCTTGGGCTCTTCCTTCTTTCCTAGGGAGAACATTAAACGACTAGATCTAGTCGTAGACCTGGTCTTACAGGTTTTTTGGTAGCTTTCGGTCTCTTGTGACCCTACGGAGTGATGGACCAGATTGCTCCTCTACCTGGATCACTTGGCATCGTGCCATGGATTGACATGTTACAGCAGCAATTCGATGCCAAAGGTCAAGCCTCTGTGATCCATAGCGAGACATATGTAATCTTAATTCAGGAAAGTGGCATCGCGATAAGCCAACTCAGATGCGATGATTGCCACGATGCGATGGCAAATGATGCGCGCACATCGATGAAGATGCTCAAGGAATCCTATTCCATGTGGGTGAAAGAAAGGTATAAGATGCCTTCACAAGTAGAAGAATGATGGATACTGGTGTTGTAATGAGATATGGATCTCAGAACTCGTTGTTTGTTGTTTATGATGCGCTCTCACTTCAACTTCTTTCTTGTTCCTGGACTCTTTTCTGCCTTCGTGGCAGGGTCTGGAAACGCCTCGTCCTACGCCCTCCAGAGTACATACGACGCGTCCAACTTTGAATCGGCGTTTTATTTTCGCACAGCGGCAGATTTTTCGGGCCTCAACGGTGACCCGACGAATGGATTTGTCAACTACATAAGTGCGAGCACGGCGAAAGACCAGGGCTTGTTTCAGACATTTTCCAAACCAAGCCAGGTGTTCCTCGGCGTTGATAACTCGTCGAGCATCTCGACCAGTTCTCAGGGCCGGAACAGCCTCCGATTAGAGTCCAAGGACACGTTTGACACAGGCTTATTGATTGCTGATATTGAACACATGCCAGGAAACCAATGTGGCGTATGGCCAGCGCTGTGAGTTATCAAGATCTTTGTTATGGCGCAACTTACAGCCTGCTAATTGCGCCGTAGATGGACTTACAATTTTGAAGAAGATCCCATTGGAGAGATTGATATGATAGAAGGCATCAACCACCAAGCAGACAACATTATCTCGCTGCACACATGCGATAAATGCAAATTCACGGCGGGCGACAGCTCTGGGACACTTCTTCCGCCGACCAACCAGCGACGTAGCACTTCCTCAATCATGACAGGCACCGACTTGCGACCGAACTGCGCTCTAGGAGGTGACTGCGACGAAAAATCCACAAATTTGTAAGTCCAGTTTTCATTTCTGGAGCACCACCGATCCGTTTGAGCGCCACTAAATAGCCTAGTGATGGTTGCGGCGTCACGGCCACGGAGGCGGCGTCGTATGGTGACGCCTTCAACGCGGCGGGTGGTGGCGTTTATGTACTTGAGCTGGAGGCGTCGTCTTCTGGAAAGAGGAGCAAGTCTGGCTTCATCAAAATTTGGCACTTCCCGCGCAGCGCTATCCCAGCCGACATCACCGCGGGTACACCAGATCCAAGCTCATGGGGCCTACCTATGGGCGCCTTTGAGCAGGCAAACGGCGGGTGCAATGTTGGCAGTGTATTTCACCGGCAGACTATTGTAGGGCCCCCTCAGGACGGTTTTCTTTACACTTCTCTTGACTCCACACACTAACATTACAGATTATTAACACTGATTTCTGCGGGGACAACGAATCGGACGATATATGGCAAGCCGACAAGCAATGCAGCAAATATTCATCGTGCCCTAGTTTCGTAGCAAAGCATCCTGAAAAGTTCTCTGAGACGTATTGGCTGATCAACTCGATCAAGCTTTACCAAAAGAGCTCATAGGTACCTTTGACTGGATACGACCGCTCAGTTTATATATTGTAGCTAGAATGCAGAGGTGACTGCTAGGTATAAGCTATTTGTATGCAGTATACCAATGAAGACACACAATTTTAAAATTGGTTAAGATGTGTAAATAGTTTGCTGCATCAACTCTATGCTAGACAAAGCAGCTAAGAACCCATCGCAACCTTGCAGTCGACAACAGCAGTTGTGCCATTCAAGACAGATTTGATAGCCTGCTGCAGAACATCTTGGAGCTCGCTGGCTTGGTCGACGCGCGCAGTGAAGAGATCGCCTCCCGCAGCGGCTTTAGCAATGCCGGCATAATCTGGAGAGGGATTAAAAGCAATGTTGATCTCTTCGTTCGTGGCTTTGGAGCCCATGCCGTCAGGATGAACAAGAAGAAGCGATTTGCGCGGTGCGTTCCATCCTGGGTGGAGTCAGCTTAGAGAGAACGCAACTGCAAATGACATGCGCAGATGGAGCATTAAACGTTGCATCTACTTACCTTTGTTATTCAGCACAATGGTCAGCACAGGAATATTGTAGCGACGTGAGATCCAATACACGCTGCCGGGAACGGAAAAAAGGAAGGTTCCGTCGCCAACAATCTGACAGACAAAGCGGCCATGGCCTGGACCTCCATTTTCGTGGTCGGTGGCTAGTTTGATACCCAGGGCACCACCTCCAGACCAGCCAAGGCCGCCGCCGCCGCAATTGATCCACTGTCCCGGCTGGGTGGGTTGAAGATTGTCGTGAACGTAGCCTGTGCTAGTTACAGCTTCGATGGCCCAGATGGTGTCTTCCGGACATGTCTCGCGCAGTACGCGGGTGAGATGGCCAACACCGAAGCTGCCGTCTTCCAGCGGCTGCGATGTCTTGTCGATGGATGCCAAGAGCGCCTTGTGCGTCTGCTCGCGCTCGCTCGGGCCGTTTGCTGCAGAATGATTTTGGAGAGAATCCGAGGTCTGCTGAAGGCGGGTATTGAGCTGCTCAATGCTAAGCAGCGAGTCCGCCAAAAATCGCTGCTCAGCCGCAATGTAAAATACTGGCATCATCTTCTTGAGGGGATCGCAGTCGATGTGGAAAATGCGAGCATCTTCGCGGGGCGGGCACTGGGTCTGAATCCAGGGCACGTCGCAGTCGACGACGAGAATCACATCAGCCGTACGAATGGCGTCATGGGAGCCAAATCGAAGACCTAGCCATGCAGGGTGATCCGCAGGAAAGCACATGTCGCTGCCGCCGGTGTCCAGGACACGGAGTTTGGGGACTGCATCTGCCAGTTTCACAAGAGCCGATGGAACAGCGTGATTGCGACCAGCATAGCCCGTAAGAACGAGCGGCTGCTCCGCGCCAGCAAGAGCTTCGGCAATCTCATTTACAGACGATTCGGGCAAGCCTCCCAGTTGTACGGGCTTCCAATTCTCTTGGCGGATGGAGTAGGGCTTGATCTCTTCTTCCATAACTTCGCGCGCCCCGCAAAGATACACAGGACCGGCTGGCGCAGAGCGTGCGAACGAAAGAGCGCGGTTTACCATTTGCTTGACATTGCGGCCTGTCTTGAGCTCGGCTGCATAGCGGCAGTACTGGCTCAAGATCTGCTTCTGATCGGGAACATCTTGGATCCAGTGGATATATTCGGTCCGCGAGCCACGCAGCTCACCCTCCTGCGTAAAAGGGCTCAGACCAGCAAACACGAGCACAGGAGCACGGCCTGTGCTGGAGTTATGCACGGCTGCCCCTAGACCCTGGGTGCCTACATCAACATGCACGATGACGCATTGAGGTTTGCCAGTCAAGCGGGCGTATCCGTCGGCCATTGACATTGCCACCATCTACATAAGATTAGAGATGGGCAATTCGGAGAGCTATAAGACAAAAAAAAAAAAAAGAAATCGGTTACAAAAGCTTACCTCATTTGGACAAGTAATCATCCGAGGAAAGCTGCCTTTCTTCTCTTTTTGGCCCCGGACCATAGCTTCGATGATGCTAGGGTGATCCGACCCCAGATTTACGAAGCAGTGGGTGACGCCGGCATCCCACAGTGCCTCGAAAAAGGCAAACGACGTGGTGTACATATTGGGATCAGGCAGCTTTGACAAACTGCTTGCACTTCTAGAATGCTCAACACTCGGCGACAAGGGGTGGAAAAGGGTAGCAGGCAGCCGTGCTGTGTTAGAAGAAGAAGAAGTAAGTGTCTCGGGTGGCGTTCCGCGAAGGACAGCGTTCTTGTTCTTGGAGCTCTCCCAGCTGGGTGAGGTGTGAGCGAAGAAACGAGTGGCACTGAGTCTGCCCAGGGCAGATCCGATGGTTACCAGTCTTGGAGTTCGGGAAGATATCGACGAGATGCGGGGGCAAGCCGGAGAAAGATGGTGCCGGCTAAGGCATGGGGAAGTGGTTGTAGCCAGCCACCGTCGTGCGCCTGCAACAGCAGCACGCTGTGGTGCAAAAGGCAAATGCGGGGGACCAGTGGGTAGCGGCATGGTCAATCCTACCAGCAGATAGCTGTTTTGCGGATTGTCGGACGCGGCGGGAAAATGCACCTAGGGGTGGGATTGCAAAAATGGAAAATATATGAGCTGGAAGAGACGTGGGTATGGTTTCTTTAATCGTTCTTCTTGGCGTTTTTCAGATGTCACGATGTTGGGCAAACATGATCAAGCAGCAGAGAAGAGGGCTCTCAGGTTGTATTAATGACTATTCTCGGACAATCCCGTTTATACCCACCAATGTTGGGCACAGGGGGATCGGAGAGGGGAAAGGGAGAGATAGGAGGAAGAGAAACCGAGATGAGGAATTGTGTATAAGTGGAGGTTGAATCTTTCGATATCGTTGGACAATGGCTATTTAAAGGAGAAGGAATCGCAGATAAGGGACAAATGATATGCAATGGCGAAAAAGAAAAGCGTTCACATGAGCTCGCGTCGGTGCTGTAGAGGTCGCGCCCTGCCTCCGGTCAAGGAAGTATACGTAAATAAATGGACCTCTTTGTCACAGAATCGGTCTAAGTGGTCATGCCGGAAAAGGCGCTTGCATGCCTAGAGCTCTGCATGGGAATTGACGGCGATGTACAGGGGAAGCGATGCCCCTTGCTATACTATAAGATTATCTACGGCATTTTAGAATTCCTTCCAAGGCACTTCTCGATGCCAGGTACAGATAGCTCTTCTCATCACTAATACCAGACAGCGTCGTAATATCAATTGAGGCTCAAAACTACATACCTTTGGCGGCTCACCTCACTTCACCTCGACTCACTGAAAGTATAGATATGCTCGCTGATGCACGAGTCAACAGTCCCTGTCAATCTGTTACGGCATCGAGCATTGGCATTCGCTTATTGACGGCATACACAATAAATTGTACCTTCCCCGCATGGTTAAGGCAGGGAGGCATATCAAAGCACGTCCTTGAATGCAGATAGGTTGAAGCACTGTATTATCTGTGCTAATAGCACTGTAATATACTAAACATATTCACGTGATTGTAATGGCACGTGATCTTAAGCACGTGCGAGATCATGTTATCCAAGGAGACATGGAACAAAGAAGCATTTAGCTCGGCGACGTGTTCCTCGGACTGGTTCTGAAGAATGGAATTCAAGACAGGGGGGGCCGGAGGGGCGGAAGGGGTGAGCCGTTAGCCGACTGAGTCAATTCTAAGCAATTGCTTAACAAACTATGACCTCAGTTCTAACTAAGGAAGATAATATCTGTAGTATTTTGAGTGCCGGCGGTAAAGAAAGTCGTCCAAGTGCCCGGTCCTACGGTATGTGGAAGCAGTGCTCTCTCCAACGTGCGGAATGCCTGAATCGGAGACCTTTGTAATAAAGGCTCTTACAGTTCTAAAAATCGGGTTGGGGAATATGCACGCCCAGCATCCCCGTGGGGTCTGTGTTGCTCTGTGGGGTCCACACCCTGGTTCGCAACGTAATTTTAGAGTGCGTGGCATGCGCTTAGTTGGGGGACATTGGTTTTTTAAGGGATTGAGCCGGAGAGTCTCCGCCAACAGTCGTGCGAGTGTACCAGCATGCAAAGATGACAAAAAGAATTGGCCCCGGCGTTTTGCTCTCTACGGAGTAGTCTTACGAGATGTGCATGCAAATTGTGGAAACTAAAGCTTACAAACTGCGTCGATGTTTAACAACAAGAAGGAAAGCCAGCCGAAAGTTAGAATAGAAGGAAAGAGAAGGTAGAACACAATCCGCGGCAGGTATTATAGTGCCGCCGCACAGAGATACAAGGTTCAAAGAATACGCCTCTGCACGAATGGAGGGCGGAGGGGAGGACCCTGAAAAAAGTCGATGAACAAAGTTGGAAGAGCACTCCTGTGCACAGGAGTGTGCACACACGACCAAGTATACGCAAACCACTGCGTATGCAGTATTGCAACTCGATGCAACCTTTTTTCCCCAGCCCTTCTTGGATTAGCGGGAATTTTTCTGATTTGTTTCTTCTGAGGGCTGAGCCGGCTAAAGGCTCCGTCTTAGGAATATACTGATAGAGGCAAAGGAAGAAGCATGGTCCCAAAAAGGCGATTGCTCATATTGGTCCTTCCAGTCACGCAGATCGCCATTCAGTAGACAATCGTTTAAACTTTCGCAGAGTAGCATACAAGAGGTGGCGAGTGGGTGTGCATAAGCCTTAATTTGTATCACGAGAAGGCGGGAGAGGCTGCTACGAAGAGCCTGCAGCCCAGGGCGGCAGAGCGTGGGGGAGCCGGAGGCACAGTGTAATTGGTCTGGGTGGGCAGATAGTAGCAGCATAAGCTGCGGGAGAGCACATCGTGACAGGAAAGTATGGAGTAATGCTGTGTTCAAAGAGGGGACCGCAGCAGCAGATCTGGAGACTCGAAATTGCTCTCGCCTTTCTGCTGCGGAGACAACAGAGTCTGCGATGAAAGACATCCGGCCACGAATCTGCGGCGTGGCGAGGCGGTGAAGCCAAAAGAAAAGAAGATAAGAAAGTAACCGAAGAAGCAGAAGAAGGAAACCAACAGAAAGGACCAAATGAAGGCCGGACGGGATGTAGAGGCGTGCAGGTAATCCGCGATATATATGCAGATTAGAAACGCAGGAAACGCACCAAACTAGGCGAGATGATCGAAACCGTTGACAATTGTCGCCCCTGCCGCGTCGATTCGGGTAGGGGCATTAGTGAGTGCGCCGAACCCTGGTCCCCTTTCGTAGAGAACCTTTTGGGCTCTGTTTGCCAGACCTAGACAGACCCTCTGAAGACCCACCAGTCGGGCGATATGCCGCCGTCGTTGAAGCAGAACGCAGCGGTGGAGACGTGCATTCATTTACAGAGAAAGTACGCCCCTAGTACGACGTGTGTGCAGTCCAAATGTCGGAGGATGCAATGCACAATCCGGACAGCGACAAGATAAATAAAGAAAGAGAAGGTGGAAGGCGGCGAGCAGCTAGTTGGACGGGTCGTAAGTTGCCCTGCGCAGGTTGTGAAAGATATATATGCAGCGGTCCGCATGTTTTGCGTCGTCTTTTTTTTTTTCCTTTTTTGTGTCTATCTTCCTGTTCAGTTTCTTGCGGGTCTAGACCTTTTCCTCTTAATCCGCAGGTCACGTCTCCTGTTTTGCTCGTATTCGACGACACCATCGAAGAGATCTAGCAGCAGAGCGCTCTGCTGATCATTTGTTTCCTCTCATTTCCTTCTTTTGGTATCTTTTTGCCCCTTTCTCTTTTTAGTGCAGAGAAGACGAAATGATTAATATCGGCTAGCCCTTTTTTCTTTTTCATTGATCGCTGTTCTTGCCGCCCGCCTATTTCTTTATTCTCCCCTGTCTTACTGTCTCCTTTGTCTAGCCGTGTTCCCGCCGACCCTTCTTTTGTCTCGCTGCATATTACACGGTAATACTCCATCCACACCGCAACCTGTCACCCGCCGCAGATAGTTTTTACAGCACTAGAAAACGAACAGCCTACGCTTAAAATAAGCACCGTCCGAGGTTGGCCTGGGCCCTAGTTCGGGTTTTCGCCCCGCAGAGGCACCCTCAGAGAGAAGCGAACCGCAAGATACTCGCCAGACAAGCGTAGAGCACATATCGCCGCTTGTACCAGCTTCCACGCCTCCCGCTTTTCGGTTAGGCACTTGTTCTCCTGGCGTGGCTGCTAGCTGGCGTGGATGACGAAAAGGGAATTCCCATCGAAATTATTTTAATCCTACAACGAGTCTACGACTTTCTTAGTCCACCAGTCCGCTTCTTGGCCAGCCGTCTTCGCATTTCGGCCTTCTGTCATCTCCTTTTCTTGTTTTGTTACTTGTCTCTCACCTTCCTTTCTTTTTTCTCGTCTTGTATCTTCCTCACTTCAGCTTCATCTCGTGCAGCAGCTACTTGAATAACAAAGTCTTATATTGGAAACGGATTCTCGCACTCGCCAGATTTCTCTGTCGACCTGTTACGCAATAGACTACGCACGTGCCAACAGATTCCGCTCTTTTTTTATCTTGCGTCTTCGGTCTTTCTCACCCTTGTCCGCCGACACGCAGGCGCCAATCAACCGAGGGACAAAACAAGACGAAACAGGGTATCGGAAAGACGGGCGGGAAAGCGAAATAATGAGACGATGACTGCCGGCGACTTATATTGACGAATATACCCCCGTTTCGACAGCAAGGACTCTCCGGCGCCGCCTGAGACCTTTGGCATAATATTTTGGATTTTTCAACGTTTTGACAGTGCATTCCTTCCGTTATAGAGCGCGCCGGCGCGCGGAATTGAACATATCCTCACATACCTGCCACTGCATGCTTTGTTCCGGATCTGCATATTTCTGTATAATTCACGCACGTACCACGACCATACGACGACCACAAAGGTGACGACGACCATAAAGGTGACGACAACGATACACAATACACACTCTCTCTGATTTTGCGACTTTGCAGCAAGCAAAGCCTGGTTCGTGGCAGACATTTCCCCTGGCAAAAGTCATACCATGGCCGAATCCGACCAACAAATGCAAGGGTCTGGTTCGTTACCAGACTCCCCCCCACCACCGCCCGTGCCCTCGTCTGATCCGAGGCTACTCTCCTCCGCAGGAGCAGCAGCCTCATCATCGTCATCCTCATTCGACTCGAGAGATACAACATCTCCACGCTTGGCGGCCCTGACCGACGATATCTTCGATGTGACGCCGCTAGCTGCGCTGCAGCTGCTGGGTGCTGGTGTAGAAGCCCTCGTCCGCATCACGGGCGACATTCCGCCGACACCGCCACCTCCAGGCGCCGAACTGCCGACTAATATGCGAGGAATGCAGGCTGAGAAGGAGGTGATTGTGCGGACGCTCAGTGCAAACAGCCTCGCACGATTGCGGGAGAAGGCCGAAGCTGCGGATGCGCGCCGCCGCAAGGAGCATGAGCAACAACAAAATGCAGAGCATAACCCGGTGAATGGCGCGGACGACCGAAGTACTCCGCCACGCGACGTAAACGACACAGAAACCACACAACCTCCGTCCACGCCGTCGCGGCCAAGGATGCCGCCAACACCACCGCTCGCTAAACCGATGACGATGGAAATTGACGGCGTTCGTCTACGAGCAGCGTCGCCCGGCTATGTACCAGGATCCGGCCCACAGTCGCCAACAGGCGCGACAGCAGGCGCTGCGCCTGTCCTTATCGTGCCACCTACCGAGCCCTACATTATTATCGGTGCCAACTCGCAGCCGCTGAATGTGCAGCACTCCGCCATCACACGCAAGTTCTACTGTAAGAAGGCGCCAGCCGTCAGCATCTCCGAGTACCTGCGGCGACTGCACCGCTACTGTCCGATGAGCACAGGCGTCTACCTCGCTACCAGCCTGTACATCTACCGGCTGGCCGTAGCCGAAAAAGCCATCGCCGTGACACGCCGCAACGCCCACCGTCTGGTGCTGGCCGGCCTCCGCGTTGCTATGAAGGCGCTTGAGGACCTCAGCTATGCGCACGCAAAGATGGCGCTCGTGGGCGGCGTGTCCGAAGCAGAGCTGGCGCGGCTGGAGATCAATTTCTGTTTTCTGGCCGGGTTCGAGCTGTCGGTGAGCGTGGAGGAGATGCGGCGGCACTGGATGCTGATGAAGAGCGGGCGGGCCGTGGGCTCGCTCGACGTCGACGGTACTGCGGCCGTGATGGCTTCGATGGATTCTCTCAAGGTGTCAAGGCGGCAAAGAGGAGGCGAAAGGGGGGTAGGGATGCAAAGCTAATGACAGCAAGCGAAAGAAGAAAAAGAAGAACGGTGGATGAGACCATACCAATTTTATTCGCATCATGCAAGTCCGAATTGGACCTATACCCTTGGTATATAAGACAGCTGGTACTCCAGGAGAGACGTTTGGGTTCTATCGAGTACCTCTTGCCTTTGGATAGATCATCAGCATCTTGGGAGTTGCAATGCCTTCTCTAGCTTCCTCGTGCATTTCGGTCATGATATTTTTACGTTTACGAGCCTATCCTATTTTTTTTTTATGAGCCACAAAATTCAAAAGGCGGAAAACGCCCAGATTATGAATAATTAAATCGATGTCTGCACTCTATTGAGGGCTTGTGTTGCTAAACTACATACCCACGATAAATGGCTGATGGCTGCAGTGAAAAGACCCATGTCACCATAAGAGGGGAATATGGGCGATATGGCACTCCTTCTGGCAGGTGCTTAATTGCTATTTCCTTATCGCTTATCTGCCGTCCTCTGCCCCGCCCCACCAACTCCACTGGATGCGACTTTCGTCACGTAATTCCATGTAATGTGAGCCGTGTATAAACGTCTTGAACGTCTTCTTCCCCGATACAAAAAGCCATCCTGCGATCCCCACTCTCTTTTTTCGGTCCGCTACGCCTCGGTTTGTCTCGGCCACGGAAATTTCATGATAATTGGCAAGCGCTTGTTGTGTATCTAGTGTTCTCGGCCTCTTTTGTTACCGGACTCTATAACATACAAGCCGAAGCTGCAGCTTGAAACTAATTTGCCCCTCCAATCCCGTCTCTTCGGCGTCTCATGCGGCTCGTCTCCGGTCTGGGACGTGCAAGATTGGCATTTTTCCAATCAATTCCTATCCAGAAGAAGAATACTCAAGCGCAAATTTTCACCTGCTGTGCAAGAGGTACAATTCTGTTGCCAAGAAGCTTTTCCGCATCACAACAGAGATCGATTTATACGACCAGTCGCCGACTGAGCTCCATCTCTTCATCGAAACCCCCCTCGACACTACCCTCACCTTCAGCCAGAATGGCTCCGTACGACAAGATCCTCAAAGGCAAATATCCCGCCAAGGCCAATGCCAGACGGGTCGCCGACTACATCCGTTCCAAATTCCCGGACAACGGCGACGGCGCCCCACACCGGGCTGTCATCTACCTTGAGAGCCGCCACACTAAGCTGCTCGAAGACAATGACGAGCCGGAGCCGTTCCGCCAGCGCCGGCCTTTCTACTACCTGACGGGCTCAGACCTATCCGACTCCTACTTCATCTATGATGTGGCCGCGGACAAGTCCACCCTGTTTATCCCGCCCATCGACCCCGAGTCGGTGATCTGGTCGGGGCTGCCGGTCACGGCAGACGAGGCCCTGCAGCAGTGGGACGTGGACGAGGTCAAGTACGTGGCGGAGGTGAACCCGTTCCTGGCGCGGATCGGCGCCACGACGTCGGAGCAGAAGGGCAAGTCCGTCGTCTTTGCCATGGCCGGCCAGGTCGACGACGAGATCACCTTCCTCGAGTTTGACGAGACCAACGTCACCCTCTTGAAGGAGGCCATCGACGAGTGCCGCGTCGTCAAGTCCGAGTACGAGCTGGCCCTCCTGGCCCTCGCCAACGACGTCTCCAGCGCCGCCCACCGGGCCGTGCTGGAGCGCGTGCGCAACGCGGCCAGTGAGCAGGAGCTCGACGGCGTCTTCCTCGGCCACTGCGTCTCGGCCGGCCTGCGCAACCAGGCCTACCACGGCATCTTTGCGAGCGGCCGCGCCGCCGCCACCCTGCACTATGTCAAGAACAACCAGCCGCTGGCTGGCAAGCTGAATCTGCTGGTGGACGCCGCCGCCGAGCACAACTGCTACGCTGCGGATATTGTGAGCGGCCCTCCCCCCCCCCCGCCCGCCCCCCGCCCCCCGGGGGGGGGCATTGCCTCTCTCCATCTTCTCCTGCCACTCCTCAGTCTTCGCGTCTGCTGATTCTCCCTAGACCCGCACATTCCCCATCTCCGGCCGCTTCTCTCCCGAGTCCCGTGCCATCTACGACATCGTCCTGCAGATGCAGCTCGAGTGCATTGCCATGCTCAAGGAGGGCGTCGTCTGGGATGACGTCCACCTGCACGCCCACCGCGTGGCCATCGATGGCTTGCTGAAGCTGGGCATCCTCAAGGGCGACAAAGACGCCATCCTGAGCAGCCGCACCAGCGTCGCCTTTTTCCCCCACGGGCTCGGCCACTACCTCGGCATGGACACCCACGACACCGGCGGCCACGCCAACTACAACGACACAGACCCCCTCTTCCGCTACCTGCGTGTCCGCGGCAAGCTCCCTGCTGGAAGCGTGATCACTGTCGAGCCAGGCGTAGGTTAACTTGCATGCGGAAAATATGGCTTTCAGTTTTCTAACGCCTCTCCGTCTAGGTCTACTTCTGCGAGTTCATCATCCGCCCGTACTTGAAGGACCCTGCGCACTCAAAGTACATCGACGAGGCTGTGCTCGACAAGTACTGGGATGTCGGCGGAGTCCGGTAAGTCCCCTACAGTGCGCTCTCTTGCTGTTGTCTGATTTTTGTTGATTCTAATGTATACAGAATCGAGGACAATATAGTGATTACGGCTACCGGCAGCGAGAATCTCACGACAGCAGTCAAAGACCCAGAAGAGCTGGAGAAGATTATCAGCGGTTCAAACTAGACGTGTGTCCCTGCTTCATCTTCCCCAAATCTCCGCCAATAGCAAATGAAGCGATGCAATATCACACTGCAATAATGTGGGATGGTTTTCTTTTTTCTCGACAAGTCGAAGCGACAGGCGCCACTGCCGAATCTGACCTCCTTTTCGTAAATTTGCTCCGGATCCCCATTCCTCTGTGTCTCCTAAAGGCAAAATCGCAACCTGTATTGTGCACCGAAGATTAGTTAGTCTCAGTAGCAAAACCAAGAGCCGTTCTTCGAAGACGGCAAATGCAGTCGATCCACGCTGCGGCTTCCAAATTGCCGGGTAAATGGGGTTAAGGGGTGGGAGGATATGGGCAAAGTCCGGAGCGTTCTAGCTATGTTTTGTTAAACTCGCCTTTACCCTTTTAAACAACGTTAAACAGTATTGCACGACTTTCGTTTGGAAGGGGCGAAGACAATTGGGTGCAGAACTTGAGAAAATCCAGGAAATGATGCAGTTACCAGCTGCAGGCGCTCCAATGCAAAGAAAGATGAAAAGAAGAGCTTTAGAACAAACCGAGAACCATGCCTAATATCTGCCGATGGCCGTCGTCGTCGATAGCCCTCGCCTCTTTATCTTGTCTTTAATTTCGTGTTCGCATCAGGGGGCCATTTCATTTCCCCTCGTCAGCTTATCCTCAGACGCCACAACCAGCAGATGAAATAGATAGTTGAAATGTAAACATGAGGAGATGCTTTCGGGTAACACACTTTCAACTTCCCAGCCTCGAGAGAGCAACAAAGCCAAGCAAGACGGGGCTCTGTCTCTTCCCCGCGTTTCATACCGTGCGTATGTAGGGCTTCTTTATGTTCGTTTATCCTGCATATAACTTGTCGTCTCTGGCTTCATTGTGAGTCCGAAGACACGACGAACAGGTTCTTGAAAAACACATGCCACGTCCGCAAGCATATTTATTTCTAAAGATTAGAAATTCGAAACATACTGTTCGCAAAGAGACTCTTTCTAAACTCAACTGCAAGAAATAAATTTGCTTATCCTTCTTTATGAACAAGCACACGTTTTATTAGTAAAGCAAGCTGCAAGCTGCAGCGTTAGAGACGCAGCTCTCGGTCCAGGCCCGAGGTCAACAACCTCCATTGGCTTGCGTCGAGCTATCGCGGTCCTGGCTCTTCCACCGCCAAAGCTTGCAGAGTTTATTAAAACTGGTACTCCTTGTTTAACCTTTGCACCAGGATCTATTTGGAGATTGGCTCGCTTCTCAGCTAGACCAATATCGGCCGACACGTTGTGCCAATATGAGATTAAATAGAATAAATAAGACACTAGCAAAAAAAACCCCGAAACCACCGCCCTCGAGGCGGCGTTCCAGAACAGGCTGCTAAAAGGGGAGGGAAAATGCGGGGGAAGAATTAAAGTAGAAACAAAAGTTATACATGGAGAAATGCTGAATGGGAGAGCTACTTACCCGTTCTGCCCAAGTCCCTTTTACCCCCTTTTACACTCTTGGCTGGTGGTCCTTTACCGGACCACTTTATATTCGCATACCGCAAAAAGTAAAAAGGAATAAAAAACGATCAAGAAACGAGGCACATGAGCTGCTTGAACAATCAAACGACATGCAGGGAGCTGTTCGTGAGACTAGGAGCTAGCATAGTAAATATGAACTGCCAAGTGGGAGCTAGTTGAGAAGAGGAGTGCTTAGATAGATAATAAGTTCGATAATAAGTTTGATAATAAAGAAAACTGACGAGAGGCACCTTGGCATAAGACGGCGCCCACCAATTCCCCTTGTGCAGGTGTGATCATTGGCCGCCGGTGCAAGGTGGGAGACAGCTGTCTTGGCTTGCCCTCAGGTTAAAGAGCTTTTCTGGAGAAATTATAGTGTCTTTGGCTTTTCTTTTGCCTCCTGCTCTATTCCTTGCCTATCTCACTTGGGCCGCTATAAGAAGACGCAAGTGGGACTTCGTTCTCTGTCGGAAGCTGCTATCCTCCCTCCTCTTCTCTCCCTTTTCTTTGCTTCCTAACCTCTGTTCCCTTTCTCTCTTTGATCTTGGATCTATTATTGTGGGGTGCTGCTGAAGCTCTGCTAGTTGTTGATTTATATTAGTACTCGTGAGGTGTTGTTGTCTTGTCAATCTCCCTGTCCTATCTACCATACACAATCATCATGAGGACTGCCGCTCTATTCTCCGTGGCCACTGCGCTGGCTGCGCGTCTTAGCTACGCAGCACCCGTTGCCGCGGATGCCGACCTTGAGCTGATCGTGCCCGAATTTGTCCGGCTGGTACCGGATGCCTCACCTAACCGGACCGAGACCAACAACAACTCCAACACGACCACCTGCGGTGCCTACGAGAGCGGCCCTGCTGACGCACCCATGTACGTGGCTGTGACGGCTGTCTTTGCCGTCCCCAAGGTTTCCTCGCGCCCGCTCTTCAACTGGACACGACAGCCGGATGTGACACCGCGCATCGCTGTGTCGGCCGGCATCGACGGCATCAACTGCCCCGAGGCCGTGCGCGCCGGCATCTATGCCACGGTATGTGACTGGTCTTTCGAGCCTCTAGACCTCCAATTTCTTCTTGTTTTTACTCCTGCTTTCTGTATGAAATTCTGCTGACAGGTATCGCCACATTCAGGTCTTCCAAAACGGAACGCAGCAGCACGTTCCTTTTGTTGAGTTCAACAACCACGTCTACGCCGTGCGCATCGCCAGCGTGGCGCCAGGCGAGCTTGTCAAGGTTCGCGTTTCCATCGTCTCAGACTCGGTGGTCAACATGTAAGTAATTTGTTATATATCGGGTTTTACACATCTCTATGTTATTTTCTTTTTTTCCCTTTCTCTCTCTTTCCAGCTCATACGCTAACACTGTCAAGCAACTGGTCCAACCTAAACCGCACTGAGGAGGCGTTTGACAAGAATGTCAACACTGGCGGCAGCATGTGCGGCACGACTGTGTCGTGGTTCGTCGAGGACCTCGTGCCTTACAACGCCGGACCCGGCGACTTCTTTGCCGCCTGGGAGCCCGTGAAATTCACCATGCTTGAGGGCGAGCGCATGGACTCCTCCACCGTCCATTTCGACACCAGCACGGCCAACTTCACCACAGAACACGCGTTGTGCAAGGTCGACCAGACCGGCTCCGACCTGACCATCACGTCGACATGAATGTAGATAGCTAGAGCGATTGATTGGGAAACGGGGTGTGCTTCTTTTATGTTATTTCTATACTTATGTTCTACGAGAAAGAGCGACAGGCCTTCCTCTCGACATCATTTTTTCATTCCTTTCGGCATTATATTTTATTTTGCCTAGGTGGCCTTTATTTGAAGTGCTACAGTATCTCACTACATAGGAGAAAATGGACCACATCAAATTTGCATGAATCTATGGTTCTGTGTTCATAAAATTAGTCATTGCACATTTTAAGCCGATTTTCATACTATATGATTCCTGTTCGTCAATTCTTTCACGCCCATCCAAGCAGAGTCAAAAGTAGACTCTACCTACTTTTACGACGTAGACCACTGCTCCTCACAGTGTCTCAATTTTTCTAAAAGTAAGAGATCAAAGCTCCGTATCTCTCTCCACCACAGATAAATTCCGAAGCGAAAGGGATAGCTTGTATTCCCAGGCCGACATAAAATTAGCGTCGCCGGTGATGTTCAAGATAGGAAACGACGGCGAATTCCTGCTGAGAGAAGTTACTAGTAGTATTCCTTTACGCATGTTTTTAAAAATCTAAATACCATAACAATTCCACTTCGACAAAGTACCGTTCCTAGATAGCCGCCGTTGTTAAGTGAGAATATAAACAAGATAACAGATGTCAAGGCCGAACTAAGAAGCCTCTGATAACCTTGTTAGATATCTGCAAAAGCATATGATATTCGTGATTTGCATTTGACAGTCTCGTAAATATTTACCACAATAGAAGCCAACTAACAGATGGACGTCATCAACGTCGGGGGTCATAGTTACTTGTGGTCTTTTCTGTCATCTCTATGTACCATGAAGGGTGTCTACGAAGTATATGCGCGTGCGTGTTCGTAACCCTGTGTCTAGGATGGCGACAGGATGATGGCGGAATGTCTTGACCACGTATTTGCCAATGGTATCGGTGTCTCTTGTGGGTGTAGTGTTCTTCCACGTTAATGAGCGTGTAAAATCTCCCACGTACAATTGTAATACCCTATTCCTTCAAGTACGATATTGATACCTTTTCGTCAAGCCAAGTCTGAGAGCCGACGAGCTCCACTGACCTCAATGGCCCTTCGTAGACAGCCTTGTAAACAGCGGTACGATACGGCGTAGAGCACTCTATATGCACTGTTACTCTTCCAATGGAGCAACTGAACAGGCTAGGTGCTGAACCGGGCTAGCATACTTCTGAAGGCTGTAGCTTCGGAATCTAACGAGAGTAAATGAGCCTAGGTTCCACCAAGATACTCTCTATATTCATAAATATATCTCACATCACCAGCAGCCAAAGAAAACGGCCGGCGGTGAAGACCAGTCTTAGCATGCAAATAATCAATGCGATCTTTGACCCGGTTCGTTTACGGCGATCGATAGTGTTGTGGCTTGAGCAGTAAACTTAAATTCGGCCGCTATTTCCTCTGGCTGTCGATCGTCTGGGCGGCGGGGCTCTTTCCTAGCTCTCGAATCCGCTCCCAAAGGATCCTTCCTCTTCAACCTTCCTAAATCGCCACTCAGCCTCGACCTGACTTTTCTAGCAATAGCATTACTTCGCATTCGCCTACAAAAATCCAATGGTTCTGCCCTTTAGCACCACTATCTAAAGCGGATATCCTGTATGTCAAAGCATCGCTGTATCTAAACTATTAATATACTTTCGACTGCATGGATTGATATTTATGCCCTTTTGCTCGTCTCAGTAAACGATCGATTTGATTCTCTTCACTGATCGTTTCCGAAACCTCTTCCTCAACTACTAGCTCTTTCTAAGCTGAATATTTCGGACAACGAATCATGCCAATATGGCTACGTTGATGTTCAGCCATCTCAGTTCCGACGCATTTGAAGAAGAAACACGGAAAAAAGTAGGGCGCAAACGGCCTCGAATCCGCGAGGCTGTCTCTTGTTGGCAATGCCGTTCCCGGAAGATTCGTTGCTCACGCGAGGAGCCGTGTCTACAGTGTCTAGAACGCAATGCTGGCGCCAAATGCACGTACAATCAGCCGAAGAGCAAGGCCAAGAAAGTGTCGTCTCCTCCGTCTACCTCCAGTCCTGCGGAAGGTGGGTCGTGGTCACAGCTATTAGAGAATGCTGCCGCCACGAACTAGGCCTCGTGCCCTACCGCGTCACACGGCAGCCCTTCATCATCCGTTGGTGACAGAGTTCAACCGCCTATTTCTCTGTCAATAAACAACCAGATTCCGAGGACAGTGCTGGATTCTTCTGGTCGTCACCACCGAAGCCATGTATTCCAAGGCTATGGCCAGCCGTGCAAGGCAATTCCAGTCTAGTCTAAAGGCATTCGCCGAGTTGGAGGAACGTCTTCGCCTACAGAATATCACACCAGTTCATCTTCCATTTCCCTCTTGCCAAGCCTCGGCTGATGGCTTCATCTCGACTTCAGCTCTGTTATCTGTTGTACCAGATAGGGGTGCCGACGATGGCCACGCCGGGGATGAACACCATGCCGGCACCGATGTCCACGTAAAAGTAGCCGGCGTCCAGCGCCCGCCCGCATAGCACAGCAATTACGAGCATGAGGAAGGCCTGTATGCTGCCGATCTAGGAGATATCAGACTGGGACGAAGTGCTCAGGAGCCCCGTCGAATACTCTGCCTGGAAGACGCCAAACGAGTTCACGATGCCCCATGTGTTGAAATTGAGAAAGAAGGCACCCAAGACTTGGAGCCAGGCAAGCGTGCCGCCGTTTGGAGGAGGCGGCGGAGCTATGGGTGCTGCCGCTCCCCCGGTGTTGTCCAGACTAGTAGGAAGGCCCGACTTTTCAGCTGCGTCTTCGACATTGACAGTATTGTCACTTCCGCCACCTGGAGCAGTGGTGAGGACAGGTGCAGCACCGGCTTCGACATCTAAATATTTCAGCAGGATTGAGCTCTGTGGAGAGGTCATGATGTAATGCTATCAAGCCATCATAGGACAGCAGTTGAAATGATAGAGGGAGACGGAATAGAGAAAGAATGGAAAAAAAAAAAGAAAACCGCAACCTATAAGGAATTAAGGTGGCTTGGTAAACTCAAAGCGTAGTAGGATGACAGCATGAAAGGAGCATATCGTAGAAACATGAGGAGGACACTCGACAGAGAGAAAGCAAAAGACGTACGATATAAAAAGGAGACGTATTCGCCGAAATGAGGAGAGCCTCCATTACCAATACAGCAGAAGGAGAAATATTCCTCCCCAGAAAGTCTGAATCACGTAAACCAAACAAACAAAGAAGAGAGACACTCAAAGGGCATCTCCAGAGCCCTGTCTCTCCAAGAAACGGAAGAGAAATGTTTTGCCATAGACGAGGTCTGCGCTGCTCTGCTGAGCCAATCATGTTACACTAAAGCAGAACTTACTCCATTTGGCAGTAGAGGTTGACGGACTTTAATTTCCTAATTGGGGCTGTCTCACTACAGAGAAGGGCGCCGTAGGGAGTTTGTCTACTAAATTGGGAGCTTCAATCGCAAGGGGAACAAATTCAACGAGACACGCAACAACAATCCTAGAAACTGATGACAAAAGCAATCGAAACATGATGAAATCGAGAATATAATTGCAGTCGGCGGGATTTGTCAGTCTGCTTGTTCAACCGTAAGAACGATTTCCCTGAATGTATGCTTCGGACGAGCACGAAGAAGACATTAATTCTGAAATAAACAAGCCACATGCGGAGTAAACTTGACCTTGGTCCGTTCAGAGAAAACACGCTTTTTTTTTGCGGATTTATCACACTCATTATTGAGAGCAGTGAAGAGATACGCATATGCTGTGCAGTGGTGGACGAGAAAACATTGGCTGCGAAGCAAGAAGCGCTGAGCGCCTAAGCCGCAGTCGCTAATTCTTAGCGGGTCAGACATACAGAACTTGAAATGACTACTCGGCAGGGGCAGAAGAAGTGGCCTGGAGAATTCTTGAAAGAATCAGGGATTGGAAATTGATTTCACGCTTTTGGCATTCTGATATAACTGTAGCAGAAGGTTTCTAATGACTAGCTCAGACATCGGACTTGTTCTCAGCTAGCAGAAGAATACTCCGAAGCGCCGTCGGGAATATCCGCTGGCGACCAGGTTGAGAGCGGTCAAAGTCCTACTGAATGAATGCCGCGATACAGGCAGCATGTTCAATGTTATCAAATTCGTTCTTGATGAATTATATGAATTATTGCTAATGATCTGGCTCAGCACTCCCTGCTAGAACCAATTTAAGTCAAAACTGCACTTCTTGGCAGCAAGTAGAAGGTTGGGAATGGGAAACGACGGCGCCCAAAATGAAGCTTGGTACGGAGTACGGAGTAGGCAGCAGAGGAATGCAGCGCATGTGGCTTAGATCACCAGGCACGAATACAACTGTAATAAAGCCGTCCTGAACATAGACCACAGATTCCCAATGGCTGGTAGGGCTGATGAAGCACCAAGAGCACTCCTAAGGTCCCGAGCGTAAGGAAGCGAATTAAGAGAGAGGGCCGCTGCCATTGCGCGCTCGCATTCGAGCTCCCCTTTAATACTGTCTGTCCTCTTTGGTTCTCGCTTTTCTCCCAAGACGCACCTTAGATGAATGTCACGGGACCAAGTCGCACGGGCCAACAATAGAGGGGCAGAACGCAGAGCTGGAGAGAGACTGAAGAACAGCAGACAGGGGGAGGGGCGACCGGTTGCAGGGGCGACGGAGAATAGTTAAGGGGCAATTTAGCGGTAGATACGAAAACGAGTAATAAAATAAACAATAAAAAAAATAAAAAATAAAAATAAAAAATAAAAATAATCAAAATAAAAATAATCAAAATAAAAATACAATAAAATAGCAAATAGAGGCACTACCCCACTACGTTGGATCGCTTGTTTATGTTGATTGGACCAGCACCGGAGCAGGAACCGCATTTGAAATTCGCTTGCCTGGATGAACAAGAACCCATCCAATCTAGTTGGCAGGGCTCGCGCTGGCAAACCTTCCAGGGTGTTCTACTCCATACTTAATTTTTTAAACATCTTGCATCTCTCTTCTCCCGGGACGACAGCCACGCCTCGAACACACATCAGGATACCAACATTCTTACAACAAGAACAACAGAGGTCCGCCGAACTGCATCTGCCGGTGTCATCCTCCTTTCTTCCACCGCCTCAACAGAAGCCCTCTGCCTCTCCTTGCTTTCTTCATCCTTTGGCGTTGTTTGTCTCCGCTTTCCCCCTTACCTCCGATCTAGGATCACAACTGCGTCACATAGACGCGCACTAGAACACAAAATGGGAGAATCTCGGTAGGTTCTATTCTCTGCTCGACGGCATAATCTCAGCGTCAGAGACAACCTAGAGGAAAGACAGCCAGGCGTAACTGCCCGCTTTCTTTGGCGGGTCGTCTGTCGTCTATTTCGTCATTGACACTGACCGACTGGTGCATGCAGACAGGAACTCGTGCAATGGCTCAACAGCCTGCTGCAGCTGAACATTACAAAAGTTGAGCAGTGTGGTACAGGGTAAGCAGAACTCTAGCAAAATGGCCTCGTGCCTCGTTTTCGAGGATTGCAGCTTAGCACAAACTGACCTTGGATGCCAACGACGCAGAGCTGCCCTGTGCCAGGTGTTCGACAGCATCTTCATGGATATTCCGATGTCGCGCGTCAAGTTCAACGTAAACACAGAATACGCTTACATACAAAATTTCAAGGTGCTACAGAGTGCGTACTAGACTCCAGGACAAGAAATAAGACCGGCGGCGGCTGGGGAATGGATCCAATGGATCCCCAGCAGCAGTTCAGGAACACCCGCTGACGCATCTTCCTCTTCTCTGCAGACTGTTTTGCAAAGCACCAGGTCGACAGGCCCATCCCCGTCGAGGCCCTCGTGAAGTGCAAGATGCAGGACAACCTCGAATTCCTTCAATGGTCAAAGCGGTTCTGGGACCAGCACTACCCGGGCGGCGACTACGACGCAGTTGCACGACGGAAAGGCACCGGAGCGATGCCCCCGGTAGGCCGGGCGCCCGTGTCCACCGGCGGCGCGCGGAGAGGCGGCGGCACGACACCGACAACGGGCCCTCGAATCGGCAAGGCCGTCGGCGGCGCCGCCAGCGCCGCCCTGCAGCAGGAGAACAACACGCTCAAGGAGACGGTCGTCGGGCTGGAGCGCGAGCGGGATTTCTACTTCAGCAAGCTCCGCGACATTGAGCTTCTCATCCAGCAGGCCGTCGAGGAGGACCCGGAACTCGAGAAGCAGGAGGACGGCCTCATCAAGCACATCCAGACGATCCTGTACTCGACCGAAGAGGGCTTCGAGATCCCGGCCGAGGAGAGCGCGCTCGACGACCAGGAGACCTTTTAGGCCCGTGGCGTGTGATGCAGGTGTGATAGGAGACTGGAAGCTATCTGCTTCATTAGAGAAGAGGTGGGAGATCTGAGGCTGCTGGCTGCATTCCAAGCCGGAATGCTGTCAAGATTGGTTATGCCACTGGTCTCTGCCAGGAGAAGGGGAAGGATGTAGTTTTGAGAAACTATAGCGTGAAGAGCATAAACGGAATGGATTGGATGGGGAGATATCATCGGGGCAAAAGGAGTGATCGACTATCTTCTTTTCCTTGTCTTTTCTATTTAAGCTTTTTTGGAGAAGAGCTGAGAGGAGAGGGAGGTCCTGGGGAGAGGAGAGCTATCTTGCCATTGCGGCCAGTGTCCCAGATGAAGATAGATGAGATGAGCGGCGGCCTTTGCTGATCTCTTTAAGCAGCAATGGCGGAGTAAGAAGAAAGCCACTGGCACATGTATGACCCAAGTAATGATAGAGGCAGAAGCCATTTTTTACTTTTGTCGCACCTTTGCAGCACCTTTTGTTGATGTCCCTGTGCTCTTGATGCTCTTGAACCTAGGCCTGCCTGTTGCTCCCAGTTTCATTCTGCCCGTGATGACACGTGACTCACCCCTACATACAGTGCATAAAGCGAGCCGCACGGATGCGGCCACAAAGACGTCCAATGGGCATTTCGTCAGCGGCTGCAGGGTCTCAGAGGCAATTTCCCCCCCAAGCCATACGCAGCCTAGCGCCTAGCAGAGCGCCCGCCAAGCATAAACCCAGTAATTGGCACGGGCGCATGGCCGCCTAAGCCTGCGAAGTACTTCGACTACAAAGCCCCCATCTCCACTTTCAAGACAAGAATGACAAACAGCACCTGACTGTGTCGCCGACCAACTTCAAAACTCTGCCGCCTTGCTCATCGTATTCTTCAACAAAGCATACATCTTGACGAGAGCATATAAATTAGGTCCTATCGTCTCTCGTTTCATCCGCTATAATATCGGGGAATCCTCTTTCCCTGCCCAATTGACATATCGCTCAGGCCCACTGCGGGCTTTTTCGTTTGTGTCGACCTCGATCCGGCGACCAGACTTATCGACGACTGTCTCAAACCAACGGTACGACTAATATCTACTTGCTTGCATTCCGACTCAGCTTCTCCTGCCTCTCAGGCACACATATACATACACAATATACGAAAGAACTAAAATCAGACGAAAAAACAAAATGGCGCCGCCGGCCGAGATCTCCATCCCGACGACATCTCTGGTGTCGGCCACCGGCGGCGACAAATCCTACACGCTGTACAACATCACACTGCGGCTCCCGCTGCGGTCGTTTGTGATCCAGAAGCGCTACTCGGAGTTTGCCACGCTGCACACGACGATCACGGATCTGGTGGGCGAGGCGCCGCCGACGCCGCTGCCGGGCAAGTCGTGGTTCCGGTCGACGGTGGCGTCGCCGGAGCTGACGGAGGCGCGGCGCGTGGGGCTGGAGGCGTACCTGCGGGCGATTGCGGAGTCGCCGGACCGGCGGTGGCGCGACACGAGCGCGTGGCGGGCGTTTCTGAACCTGCCGAGCACGGCGGCGAGCGGGTCGGCGGCGAGCGGCAAGAGCGCGCAAGGAACAGCAGCGGCGGCGGGGCGCAGTAGCGGCGGCGGCGGCGGCGGCGGCGGCACAATAGAGAGCCGGCTGCCGGCGATCAACCTGGCGGCGGCGAACGCGGCGGCGGCGGGCGACCCGGGCACGTGGATCGACCTGCACAAGGAGATGAAGCGGGCGCTGCACGAGGCGCGGCTGCAGCTGGCGCGGCGGGACGCGGCGACGGAGAGCAGCGGCTATAGCACTGCGAGCAGTAGCGGTGGTGGAGTGTCGACGCTGTCGCTGGCGTCCGTGTCGTCGTCGTCGTCGTCGTCGGCCACGGCCGCCGCCGTCGAGGCCGGCGCCGCCGCCAAGCGCGAGCTGGTCAAGGTCGGCAGCCTGCTGTCGGCGCTGACGGCGGGGCTCAAGACGCTGCAGGACGCCAAGCGCGTCGGCGAGGGCGAGCTGCGCCGCCGCCGCGACCTGCTGGCCGCCGCCCGCGTCGAGCGCGACGGCCTCGAGACGCTGAGCGCGCGCCTGGCCGCCGTCACCACGGCGGCCAACGCCTTCGGCACGACGGCCGGCGGCGGTGCGGGTGGCGGCCCGGTCCCCGTGACGGGCGACCGCGCCGCCCTCTTCGGCGCCGCCCCCGCAAACGCCGCGGCAGCAGCAGCGTCTTCTTCGCGCTTCGGCGGCGGCCGCGTGCTCGGCGCCCCGCTGCCCGAGACGGAGCGCACGCGCGAGCTCGACAACGGCGGCGTGCTGCAGCTGCAGCGCCAGATGATGGACGAGCAGGACCAGGAGGTGGCCACGCTCGCCAAGATCGTCCAGCGCCAGCGCGCGCTCGGCCTGGCCATCAAGGCCGAGGTCGACCAGCAGGCACCCATGCTCGACCAGATGAGCGAGGACGTCCAGCGCGTCCAGGGCAAGGTCAAGGTGGCCAAGGACCGCGTCAAGCGGCTCAACTGATCCGGAAACAGGCGAGGAGAGGGGAGAGGCAAGGAGCTCCCGTGCATCGTTCGGCTTTGTATATTACCCACAGTTTTTGTCATTCTACGTGCTTTTCTTTTTCTGCTAGGGAGGACTAATTTTCTTCGTTTTGATTCATGTTGGTTTAGGTGTTTGTTCATCGGAAGGGCATAGCATGCAAAATACCAGCGCTAGATTTTCAATGTGTTTTTTTCGTTGTTTAAATTTGAACAGAATCGATGTGTTCCATTCTCTTGGCTGGGAGACCGACAGATGGGAAGGGATCTTCTTCCTCTTCGATACTTAGAAATGAGATTTATCACTTGCATATGCACTATATCTAATATCTACAGATGGAATAATCTATCAGCCATTTAGCTGTCCCATCGGTCTGGAAAATAAAGAGAGAAATATGGGGGCCAAAATACGCCTCGTCTGTGCGGACTCTGTCGGTGTCCATTCATCTATAGTGGTCTGCACTTGTGTACTGTGCTACATTGAAGTCCCGATATAGTTGCCCATGTGCGACATGCACATGGCAGAGAATTTCAAGAGCCTGGTATATCGGATCCGAAGCCGGGTATCTCATTCGACATTCCTGAGGTCAAGGGCAGTTTGTTCAACGGTTGAAGAGCCAATACGACGCAGAGCTGAGTTACAACTGCCGGAGAGCTTTACTTTTTTGTTTGCTTGTTTCCGTTGTGTGCTCCGCTAGTTTGCTTCCAGTATAAAAAGATATCAAATACTATTTACAGATTCATGCAGATTGGATACCTAGCGAGACCGAAATGTTCTTCGACGAGATAGAAACGCAAAAGCTTCTAATCATATACATGTACAATACCAAATTTTTTTTTTTTTTTGGCAAAAGTCCGTGGGCTCAGCACAATAACATGCCGCACGATGTCCAGATAGCCGTAATGAAAACAGAGATCCATATTGCAGCTAGAGTATTGACAATAATAGCTTAGAAATGAGGAAATTCAGATAGTGAATCCTTGTCTCACGATAAGCATGGGAATTGGAGAGTTGGTATGTAGAGTACCTAGGCACCGGTGAAGAAAAATCACGGTTAAAACAGCACGGAAAGGTCGAAAATGAATAAAATGGAGGGAACCTTGTCGGCGGCAACATCGGCGGCAAAAGACGGACTGTGGTGGATCATATTGAAGAGAATATGAATATGAATATGCTTACGACTACACAATGAGCAGAAGAACATTTGGTTTCTGCGACCTTTCTTTAATCATAGCTTCGTTTCCAATTTCTCGTATCCATTGGTTTTTGTTGTCCTTTCCCGTTTGCTGGCAGACAGACAAGTTCGTCGTGGTTCGTTGGCAGCTGCCACGCTGGTGCTGGCCGTTTCTTGGGTGGATACGTCACCCGGCAGGATGGGAGGTCTACTGGGGAAGGAACGACCCGTTGCTGCCCTCTTATGCAGCAAGAAGGCATAGTTGGCGCTCTACCGTTGCTAGGCAACCGGGGTTGTACAACGAATCACAGTGCTGGCTAACAGTAGCTTTAGCGTCCCATGTTCCAGTGTGGGTCAATCTGCGTGTCCAATTTAGCACCAGTCACGCTCTTCCTCTGTCTGCCGTCTCCCAGGTAAATTGCCTGTAGACCACGAAGAGAACTTTTGGTATTCTCAAGTGCGAACCGCATAGTTATTCCGAAATTAGCAATGGTACGTTTTCTGTTATTGATTTCAGGTGCAAATCCTTTTCACCGGGTAACCTGGTTAAAATATGAGTCTTTCGCTGTGAAATCGCGCGATGCTCTCTCGAAAGCGATAGGCAGAAAGGAGAACGCGAAAGACTGGTGACCGTTTGACCCATGCTACACCGTTAAAAGACGTTGCCTGCCTACTGGGTAAGAGAGAAATGGAAGAAAAATTCGAATTCCGAGATAGGTTACAGCCAAGTATCTGGCAATAGCGGTTGCAGCAACCCCTGCCCTCATCGGTTGCCCCGGCTAGTTGAATTTAAATGGGAACGACCAGGGGAGGTGTCAGTGAGCCCCGGTGGTCACAAAGTGGTTGCTTGTCAACCACCAGATTGAGGGTAATTTCTTGGTTCTCTTGGTATTGGCGGCCGTTAGAAGAACCAGAAAAGCATTTTCCGCAGCTTGTGTGTGCATCTACGGAGTAGCTAGAAGATGCTGCGAAGTCAATGAGAGGAAGCAGAAACACGTTCGGACGAGAAACAAGTTGAAGACGGAGCAAGATCTTCTTTGACCGCCACATCTCTGACCGCTTGTTGCGGGTTTTCTTTCTTTTTTTGTGTTTGTTTTGTTTTGTTTAGCAGTGTCTTTGACCAGTCACGATGACGAGCGCGTCTAGAAGACGCGCAGCATGCAGAACCGGCGCGGGGAAGAAGCCACCGAGAAAATCGACGAAGAAAATGAAAGGCCGTTGGATAGTGCTCTTTGGAGAGGTCATTGCTACAATCACAATCACAGTCACAGTCACATCGTAATGGAGGGGAGCCAAATGTCTTACAACATGCCTAGTTGAGCAACAAAATAAAAATAAAACATCTCATCTGGTATCATATGCGAAATAACCGATCTGGGCTGGCAGACAAAAATAAGCACACACATTCGAGGTCCCGAAGAGTAAGGATTACACGACATTATTTCGAAGGCCCGTCGATATGAACAGAATGGAAATTTTTGTGGCTCTGCAAGCATATTAAAGAAGGACAAAAAGGTGAAATCGCGGTTGCCTACCCACAATCACTTTTTCCCCGTAATAGTTGGTGACCCTGTTTTATTCGTGCGCTTTTCTCCATCATACTCGTACAAGTGCATCGTTGGCCAGGACAACCATGCACGAATTCACCTAACATTTTGCGCATGCGCAAAGGCATACCATACGCAGTATCAACGCATATGTTCCACGACAACATGCTCCATCATGCTCCGTCATGCTCCCAGGAAGTGAGATTCACGCAGTCTATTTCAACGATGCTTAAAAAGTGACCCGTCATTTCCGACATATACGGCACTTTGATTGGCAGCATTGACAACGAGTAAAAATGGAAAGGGAGATAGAAAAAACATGCTTGACGATGCACTCCGCGTTTGATGAGAAAACGATAAGCATAAGTGTCTCTAGTCTACAGATACATACTCACTACTGTACTTCCTTTACTCCTCATCCGCCCTCCTCCTGCTTGTACGAGTACGTTTCTGTCGCCGGCTACTAGAAAATGGAAATGTTTGCCGCAGTGGGGATTTGTTAGGGGATAATCGCTCGTACAGACTACGGAGTGTTTGTATGGTGTGGTTTTTCTCTCGTTGCCGCGGACGGCGTGATATTATTCTGCCTTCCTATTCTATGAGTGTTCTATGACAACACCCAAAAACATGGGTTTGAAATTAGGGGTCCTCTTGCTATAATCCTCCCAGGCAATAGAATGTTTCTGGCTGTCCATGGAATATATGGTGAAAGGCACCTCATAACGGTTTTCTTCATTTTCATCTGAATTATAGTGAATAAATTATAATAGGTGTTGTAAGAGAATGTCTTACGAGAGAAGATATGCCTGAAGCAGCGACGTCGTGGCTTGAAACGAAGGATAGCACGTTTTTTGGCGGCGGTTGTCAACCTGGCTATTTGCACTAACAGTCACACTATGCCCAAGCCGTGCTTAGATTGGTCCACTCTTCCACCCATACACCCCCCTCCCAAAAGTAAACACAAACAATAAAAAATTTTGGTCGCAAGGACTTCCTATTTTCTCCTTCTTCCTAATGTACTGCTGGTGCGTACGACTATGTAGGCTTTACTAGCTTATGGAGCGCTGCTACTATCGTCTGTTTCCACGATACTCTCCGTACAGTCTCTCTTCTTCCGCCCCTTTTCTTTACAACTCATCTTTCTCCCTCGCAACCCTGTACTCTGTACTTTCGACATTATTCATCTCCCCATTATTCTCCTGTTAAACCCACTTTACCCTCGAAAAGCCAAAAGGTAGGATTGTCCGTTTCCCCGTCTCGACGACTCCCCCCTTCTCTCTTCTTCTCTGCTCTTCGTTCATAACACGCCGTCGTCAGAGCATTGCCTTCGTAAGTTCCTATAATGCAAATTGTGCACCTATAGTAAGTCTGCTCCGAACCCATGCCGATCGTCAACAAGCACATGCTGGACTCTCTCCTCTCTCTTCTTGTTTTCCTCTCCTTCTCTCTCCTGTCCATACATTTCTTCACTTTCCATTTTGCTGATTTTGATATTCAGATTTCAATTAGCATTTCTAGCGATATCCTTTTTGCTTTCCTTCTTACGCATTACTATATTTTAATCTCTAGGCATCTTGCATTTGTCGGTTCTTCCTCGCTTCCTCGCTTCGTTTCCTGCATTTGCATCGGTGCCCGGCGTCCTTTTTCTGCTGCCACTGCTTTGTTTCCGTAAGTACCTCATTTCCATAGTGAACGTTACCGTCTACAGTCTACAGTCGACGTATCTTGACTTGAATGCGAGATGGCAGCCGCTTCTTAAGCCTTCAGCAATTGTGGAACTTTGTGTGTTAACAGATCTTCGTCTCTAGGTTTCCCGATCTGTCACGACGTCCACGACCTCTCTGCTTCTCATTCGCCGTTGCATTCTGCATTGCCTTCGTATACCTTTCGATTTTTGTCCGGTTCTGCATCTCCGCTTCATTCATTCGGCGCTTTGTTTCCTCTCTGCTGTGAGCTCTCTGGTTTACTCTAATCTCGCCAAATCAACGACAGAAGTGGGCAATTCTTCAAATCTTCCCAGTCCTCTTGCTCTCTCTGGGAAGCACCTCGCTTCCGTCCCTTCACAGAACCATTCAAGTGGCTTTCGTTTCATCATCACACTCTGGATTGGCCCCGCCTATAGAAAATGAGCGCTCCGCCGCCGCCTCCGCCACATGGCGAGGCACCCAAGAGCACCGGCGGGAGCGGTTTGCCACCAGGCAATTATGACATCTTCGTCATCCCAGAGCACTCTGCTGGTGCAGGTTTTCTATACCTACCGTCTCTGCGGCCAAATATCAACAGCTTTGTTGCCGGCTTCGCTAGTGCGTTAGCCGTCGTTGCTCTCGGCAACAGCATGGCTCCTGCATTTAAGGTCTGGTGGGCAAACTTCCAAGGGATGGGAAACGTGGGAATGGTTATGCTGGTCATTGCCGTCGGGTTGGGTGCCTGGTCCCTGGGCCGTATAGAGAAGGACGACCGCCCTTCTGGCGCTGGACGTTGGGGAGCATCAAGAGGCGCCGGACCTGGCGCCGGGGCTGGTGCCGGAGCAGCGGGTATGGGTGCAGGAGGTGCAGCAAGCCCGGGTAGTCACAGTCACTCTGGAGCAAGCAACGGGAGTGCTGGTTACAGCTCTTCGGCACCACCTCCGCCGCCGCCGCCGCCGCCACCACCACCACCACCTCACGAAGAACAGCAGCGGGCAAGCCAGCCACCCCCCACGTCTAATCCACCGCCGCAGTCTCCACCACCACGACAACATCAACAGCAGCAGCAATATGAGCAGCAGCAGCAACAACAACGGCATCAGCAACAGCAACAGCAACAACAGCAACAACCACAGCCAGAGCGACCAAAGTCATCGTGGCAGCAGAACCAACAGCAAAATTACCAACGACAAGCCCCGCCACCACAACCGAGCACCCCTAAGGCGGACTCAGCTAAGGGGGCATGGGAGAAGGCGCGAGAGGAAATGAGACGCAAAGAAGAGGAGCGCAAGGCACAGGAAGCTGAAAAGAAACGGCGAGAAGAAGCTGCGCAGAGGCTCCGTGAAATCCGAGAGCGAGAGGCAAGAGAGCGTCTCGAGCGGGAGCGTCGTGACCGAGAAGAAAAAGAAAGACGTGAACGCGAACTCAAAGAGAAGCGGGACAAAGAACTGCAAGAACGACTAGAACGAGAGCAGCGCGCAAAGGATCTGAAGGAGCAGAGAGAGAGGATAGAAAAAGAGCTCCGTGAGAAGATTGCCAAGGAACGAGAGAGAGAAGAGCAGGAAAAGCAAGAAAAGGCAGCCCAGGCGCAACGGGCCAAAGATCTCAAAGAACAAATCGAACGACAGATCCGCGAGATTGCCGAAAAGGAGCGGTTCGAAAAGGAACGACTCGAAAAAGAGAGACTGGAAAAAGAACGACTCGAAAAGGAACGGCTGGAAAAAGAACGGCTCGAAAAGGAACGACTCGAGAAAGAACGACTCAAAAAGGCTCAAGAGGAGGAAGAACGCAAACGAGAGCTGGAACGGATGTCTCGCAAAGGCAGCTCGTACGCCTTCTCGGCGGTCGGCGAGCGAACCAACCCGTGGCCAAACGGAAAACCGCCAGCCGCAGCGAGATCAGCTGCGCCGTCGTCTTCGCCTGCCGGAGGTGCTGGAGGAGCCGCGCCTCGATCCGCGCCACCACCAACTGCGCCACCGTCTTCTCATGGCGGTGCCGCAGATGGTGCTGGTTCCGCGTATGCGAGGAAGCCCGCTGCTTCTTCTGCTGGCCCGTCTAAGCAGGCGCACGTGCAAGACGACGACGAAACCTATTCTTACCGACCGTATGACAAGCCAAAGCGGCCGCAACCGGCCCGCAAGAAGTCCATCTCTGACTTGTCCGACACATCCTGGGCACCGTCCCAGTCCACGGCGCGCACTACACCGCCGCCATCGATGAGGCAGCCGTACACAACAAATGACCCGGACAAGATTGTGATTCGGGCCGTGTACGGCTTCCTCAACCAGTTCGCCAAGACGCCCTCGTCGCAGCTGCTGTCCGGAGTGGGCTCCGTCACTGACGGCCTCATCCTGCGCATCACGACCGAGGGCCTCTTTATTGACGACGACGTCCGCGGCGTTCCCCAGCGCGAGTGGGACGTGAAAGCATGGACCCTGAAGCTGGTAGAGGTATGGTGCCCCGCACATGCTGTTGCTCTTGCGAATTCTACTGCGAACGAAAGTGCTGTGAAGCCCTCGGCCGCGAACGTCAACAATGCGACCTTCCTTCCACGTGCCGCCTGGCGTAAAGCCTTTGCCGGCGGCGGCGTGCGGGGCGAGCCGCGTCCGTTGACCGACGAAAACGCCGACGCCTACCTCGTCGACATGCTCCGCGAGTGTAAGGCGCTGTGTGGCCTGGGGCTGTGCGATACTGGCGTTTCTCCCTCTGCATTTGGTGAATTTGGTGTTTTTGACGATGCTGCGTCCTCCCATTCCTCACGATCCGGTACTAAATCTCAATCATCCAACCCGCAGACGGGCGAGTGGAAGTCCAAGGGATTGCACTTGCTCCGCGCCACCGTGCGCGACCAGGACAGCAAGCGGTTCCTCTTTGTGCTCGACCAGGAGGAGGCCTGGAAGGTGGCCATGGGCCTGCAGCGGCTCCGCCGGGGCACGCAGGTCCGGTCGCTGGGCGTGGCCGCCCTCAGCAGCTCGGAAGTGCGTACGACGCTCGAGATGCTGGGTTGGACATGAAGAGGAACCAGCTTGCTTCTTTTGTTTTGCTTTTTTTTGTTTATGATGATACCACTTAACTTTGACAGATAGAGCAGCGAGAGGGAGAGAGGCAAGGTGGCAAGGAAAGAAGAGAAGGGGGTGTGAGGACGCAGAAAAAAAGGCTGCCTGTGGAGGATCTTGGTTATGATGAAAGAAGTAAAAAAAAGTTTGAGAAAAGATAGTAGTTATAAAGATATGACATTATGTTTATGGTTAGAAAAATCATGTTTCTTTAACTCTCTGTGCCCAGATCTCAAATTCAAATATGTCGCTCATGAAATGTACTTTTGTTTTCTTTCTTTGTTTACCAGACTGGAACCCTTTTGGTTTCTCTTGGCTCCTCTAACTCTTACTCTGTTTATGGGCTGAGTTGAAATGTGGTAAATTCCAAAAGACGTGCTAAATAATCTACAAATATTTGTTGGAATGTGGTACATAGCGCGGTTTGGGCCACGATGAATGCCTTCTAGATTAGTATGTAAGAAGCATTAGAAAATTTTATTGAATACAAGTAAAACGTATGCAGTGGAGAGAAAGCTAATTAAAAAAAAAAAAAAATTCTTGATATTCTTCACACTGAAATTAAACGTATTTAAAAAGAAATACCTCTTGTGTAAATTTTCCTTTATAGTGACCTACTTTTAGCGATGTCTTTTTTTCCCGCTCAAACCCACAACAATCCTTGAATGCAATCACCACTGAGGCTCTGGTCAACATCCACTTCACATCCCACGATATAATTATCGGCAAGGTATTCGGCTTTATTCTTCGGTACCACAATCTCGTTACATAGCACACCAGTAGTTTGATCACTGAATATGTGCTTGGCTGGCCAACCGGCGGCGATTTGAGTTCTTCCTCTTGCATGCGAAGCTTTGAGGTTTACCGAGAAACTCATTCTCTAAACATATTGTACTCTTTCAAGATAATATAAACAATGAAGTCATTTCCGAACCAGATAGGTAAGAAAGAGAAACTTTCTTAGAATATGCTTGTAGACCCTTTTTTGTTTCGGTCGGTTGGAGGTGTGAATAGATATATCGAAAAGAAAGAGACGCATTAGGAACCTCATGCTAAACCTCATGCCCCAAAGAAAACAATGCGTTAGGGATTCCAGGCAGCAGATAGCTTAGTAGAAAACTATCCAAATCCATGGAGTCTTTGTCGGATATTATATGCTGAGCACCGTACTCCGTATCTTTCTAAACATCGTAATTGACCAGCATGACTAAGAACAACTCAACAGCTTCTCTAAAGTTAGCTGGACTGCAGGCGATACAGCGGCGACGCAAGGAGTTCTCGTTTTCATTCATTCCTTTAAATAGCTTACTTCTCACAAATGTAACCAGAGCTATCGTTGGATGTATAACTTGATAACAAGATTCTCAGAATTTGATGGCTTTCATTGTCTTTTTTGCAAACTCCTCAAATTTGTCGTATAGCTCGGTATCTTCTGAGACCTCGATACGACAAAAATGTGAAAACTCACGGCATGTTTTCGTGCGTGATTTTGCAGCAAGATGTCTCAACACCAAAAACGCAGCGCAGTATACAGCGTGTTCAGCACGCAGAGGAACGTTCTTTGTGATCGGGATACCTAACTCCAAGACCATGGGATTTCGCCGAGCGTGCGCCTGTTTTGCAGGGTCAACGAGGATCAGTTTTATCCAAACTGCAAACTGTTCCGGGCCTGCCGGGCTGTACGCTATGTCGCAGCCTGCTAAATTGTCTATTGGTTTTCCGCCAACGGATGCTGAGTTCTCCCAAGTAATCCTATTCATTGGTTAGCAAAACAAACAATTAGTATAAACCGATCATATATGCTTCTTAGCTGCTATGAATGTCTTTCTCTTCGTCTTCGCGAGAAACTATATCTCAAATATTACGTACCAGGATAGGTCTGCACTCGTGTAGAGTGGTTTACTTTTGCACATTAACATGCCTGATTCCCGTTTAGGTTTAGGTTTTAGCCTAGGCAGCAACATCCACTGTTGTATGTGAATACCTGGCCGCACCACCATGCTCCAATCTGCTTGGTGTATGCGTTTACCGTTACCGGCAGTGCGTAGAACGAACCGATCCTTTTCGGCGTATTTACGGCCAGGGCGACCGTTGCCAAAGACAACAGTTATCAGGATATCGCGAAATGTCTATGTTTGTGGCGATCAGTTAGGACTATATCTACGCCTATGAAGCATCTCATCAACCTGTGCCGGCTTTAGGTATGCTCACAAGCCAGTTATTGCAGGCCTGAAATGGAAGTGCCCAGCTCTCACCCAAACCATCGTCGAAGCGTATCAGGGGCAGACTGAGATGCAGAGGGATGGCATCAATAGATTGGACAATACGACACAGTTTTCTATTAATGTCAAATAGAATTGCGCTGGAGTATTATAAATATAAGAATTTTATAGAGTCAAAGCAAACAGGGCATAGTAGGGTATGTACGTACGCATTTCGAGAAATGGCAGAGAGAATCTCTCCGGACATATTGGCGAGCCTATGAACTTGGTCAGAGTGTGCCAGCGAAATCTACAATGAACAAAAGACAAATGAATGCAAAGAACAAACAACTCCATTAGCTGCCGCAGATGTAACGCAAAATTATAAAGCTTCTGCAATGCGCCGACGAGCTTGCTGGTCAGACCGTGGCCGAAGACAGTCGCAGCAGAGACTGTTTCGTGTAGAGACCGCACGCCAGTCTGCAAAAGTTCGAGCCTGTCGTCAATCTTTGTAAGACGTCCATCCGCTCCCAAGGCTCCAGCCTCAATCGATCTCTTTAGATCTGCGATTGTCTCCGGCGTCCTCTGCGCAGTATCCTGGAGGAGCTGTATCTGACGTGCAAGTGCGACTCGCATAGCCGTGTTGTGACGAGACGCCAGGGCGACCTGATGTGCGACGTCGGGACAGAGCTGCTTCATCTGTAATCTTCAGAGAGATCGTCAGCATTGTGCGCCAAATTTATTCACTTCTCTCCTACACAGCCCCTTACATCTGCAGCTGGCCCTGCAGGACGTTGATAGCCAACATTCCCGAAAGCAGGGTGTTCCGGAGGTCATCTACATCCTTGCGGTCCACCAGGGACCAGTGCAACCGCGTACCAATAGCGCAAAGGCTGCGCGTCGTCCGCAAGTGGCCCAAAGCGTGCTCTTGGCCGTGCATTTGGTCGATCATCCGCTGCAGCGGAATCCGGCTGTGCAGTGCGATGGCGCGGATGCGCTGGACGATGACAACCTCTGCGATCCGGTCCCCGCCGCCACCGCCGCCAGCACTGCCGGATTCCGCCGTGGGCTCAAGATCCAGTACAGTACTGAGGGTGGTGCGATGCATATCGAGCTCGGCCTGGAACTGCTGGAAGTAGCGTGGTGCATTACGGTAGTTGCGGATCTCAGCAGAGATGCGCTCAATGAGGCCGAGCACCGCGATAACATCGCCGACAGCGTAGCCAAAGCTCATTGTAGGTAGAATACACGTAAATTAATATTGGAGATGTGTGAAATTTGGAGATTTGAATGCTAGAGACTTTGTTGATGACAGAAGCTGGAGAAAAGAAACGACGAGGCTGGCCGCCAACACGCCCGACTCGAAGCAAAGATATGATTGGGGGGCATTCCTCCTAGGGCGTGAACAAATGGGCACCAATCATGAAATCACAGCCCACAGAGAAAGCCTACAGGATGATACGTGTAAGAATTGCGGTGAGAGTCCTAGACTTGCATGGCATGTAGAGCATGCGTGGATGAGTGTCTGGTGCGTTATATGGTTGAGCACAGCTGCAGAGACAAAGGTATGGGCTGGCTAGTTTAATTGCCAGAGAGCAACTTATCTTGCTGTTTCTGAAGGTGCCAAAGACAGACTACAGTCTTCGCAGATTTTAACAACCCTAATGGGAAAATGAGAGGAGACATAAGTTGAAGAGTTTGCTGCAATTTTGTAATATCTCTCTGCGTTGTTCCTCGAGAACTACATTGGACATAGCAAGAACGGTGGTGACTTACACCGAAAAAGGGAGCTAAAATAGCCTAGCTGTGTTTAGTATTTAGCAGTATATAGCGATGCAATGATCCTTAAAATCCACTATGAAAAGTGGAGATGGATTTCTGTTCTCACCGCCTTATTTTTCTACGGCAGAAAAAAAAAATCTTGTAGCTTTAACTTTTTTTTTTTCATTGCTTGAGGCCCCGCGAAAAATTGATACAGAAAATACAACGGCTATTACTGAAGAGAATCTATTCTTTTCGAGGATTCTCCAATCAAAATGGCGTCCCAGAAGGCCCAGAAGCGAAAACATCAAAATGATGATCTGTTCTACTACACGATCGAAGACGACGATGTCGTCGAAGACGAAGTGACTGAGGACGAAGAAGAAAGCAACCACCCACCCCCAAAGAAGGCCAAGAAAGCTAAGAAGGCCGCCAAAAAGGGCAAGAAACAACAAGAAGAATCCGAGTCTGAGGATGATGAAGAGGTCCGGGGTGGCGGGGAGTTTGATCCTTCTTTTCAATTCTTCGACGGTGGAGAGGACTTTGGCTTCGACGAGGAAGAAGACGAGGAGGAGGCCAGACACAACCTGGAGTGGCTGGGAGCCGAGCGGATGGTGGACGTTGGGGAGATGATCCGGCGGAGACGAGAGAAGAAAGAGGAAGCAGAGAAAGGAGAGGCGGATGAGAAGGAGGACGAGGACGAGGACGAGGACGAGGACGAGGAAGACAACGTTGACGACGAGGACCTTGGAGTGGATCTCGACGACGAGGTCCTTGCTGACGACGCCTTTGGCATGGGTGCAGACTCGGAAGAGGAAGAGGACGAATCTTCCGATTCCGGGCTGAAGCGGAATGGCAACGACGATGAAGAGGACGACGACGCCGCGTCGGACGACGATTCTGTGGCGACGCCCGTCGACCACCCTGACGACGACGGCCAGGACGACGACGGCGATGACGATGAGTCAGTGTCCAGCGAAGAGGACGAGGAGGAGGCGGCGCGGCAGCGGGCGTTCTTTGCGGACGGCGAGAAGGCGAAGCGGAAGGCGGCGCAGGGGGCGGCAGGAGGCGAAGAGAGCATGGCGGACGCGCCGGAGAGCGCGATGGCGGCGGTGCCGTCGTTCCAGGCGATGCGGCTGTTCTCGCGGCCGATTCTGCGGGGCATCGCGGCGGCGGGGTTCGCGCGGCCGACGGAGATCCAGGCCAAGACGATGCCGTTTGCGGTGGAGGGCAAGGACGTGGTGGGGCAGGCGGTGACGGGGTCGGGCAAGACGGCGGCGTTCCTGCTGCCCATCTTTGAGCGGCTGCTGTACCGGCCGACCAACGTGCCGACGACGCGGGTGGTGATCCTGACGCCGACGCGCGAGCTGGCGGTGCAGTGCCACAAGGTGGCGGTGAAGCTGGCGAGCCACACGTCCATCACGATGGCGCTGACGGTGGGCGGCACGTCGTTCAAGTCGTCGGAGGCGGCGCTGCGCACGCGGCCGGACGTGGTGATCGGCACGCCGGGCCGGTTCATCGACCACATGCGCAACTCGCCGAGCTTCGCCGTGGACCGCGTCGAGATTCTGGTCCTGGACGAGGCCGACCGCATGCTGCAGGACGGCTTCGCCGACGAGCTCAACGAGATCGTGCAGACGCTGCCGAAGGCGCGCCAGACGCTGCTGTTCTCGGCCACGATGAGCGCGTCGGTCGACCAGCTGATCCGCGTCGGCCTGATGAAGCCCGTGCGCGTGCTGGCCGACGCCCGCGCCCGCACGGCCCGCACGCTGACCCAGGAGTTTGTGCGCCTGCGCGCCGGCCGCGAGGCCAGCCGCATGGGCTACCTGCTGCAGCTGTGCACGGCGCGCTACCGCGACCACACGATCATTTTTTTTCGGGAGAAGCGCAACATCCACGAGGCTCGCATCGTCTTCGGGCTGCTGGGCCTGACCTGCGAGGAGCTGCACGGCAACATCAAGCAGGCGGAGCGCACGGCGGCGCTCGAGTCGTTCCGCCGCGGCGCCGTGTCGTTTTTGCTGGCCAGCGACCTGGCCTCGCGCGGCCTCGACATCAAGGGCGTCGAGACCGTCATCAACTACGAGGTGCCCAAGACGCTCGAGGACTACATCCACCGCATCGGCCGCACGGCCCGCGCCGGCCGCCGCGGCGTCGCCGTCACGCTGGTGTCGGAGAAGGACCGCAAGTTTGTCAAGGCGGCGGCGAAGGCGATGCGCAAGGGAGGGGGTGAAGGAGGCGGCGGCGGCGCCGGCACGACCTACAACATTCGCAGCCGCTCCATCGACCCGGCGGCCGCCGACAAGTGGCAGGCGAAAGTGGACGAGCTCAGCGCGGACGTGGACGAGATCGTGAAAGAGGAGCGGCAGGCGCGGCAGCTGGCGCAGGCCGAGATGGAGGTGACGCGCGGCGAGAACCTGCTCAAGCACCGCGAGGAGATCCTGGCGCGGCCCAAGAAGACGTGGTTCGAGACGCCGCGCGAGAAGGAGGCCAAGAAGCTGCTGGAGCGCCGCGCCCAGAAGGAGGCGGCCAGGGGCGGCGCCGGCGGTGCGAGAGGAACGACGTCGGTGGACAAGCTGCGCGAGCAGCTCAAGGCCAAGCGCATCAACGGCAAGCTGAGCAACAAGGACATGAAGAAGCTGGACGCCAAGGCGGAGCGCGTCGCCGGCAAGGGCGGCCAGAAGCTCAAGCAGGAGAAGAAGGCGCTGGCCAGCACGTCGCGGCTGGGCAAGGTCATCAAGGCCGGCAAGGGCGGCGCGGCGAAGGGCACCAAGGGTGCCAAGGGGCCCAAGAAGGGGTCGAAGCTCAAGAAGGGCCGGCGGTAGAATGTGGTGGGTGGCTGCTGCGCGCGGCCGCGTGCAACTGCATGCACAGCTGCTTGCGTCTGAAGAAGCATTGTCGTTCTGCGAAGCATAATTCATTGGTTCTGAATATAGACTATGGTTAAACTATTGTACAAAAATAAAAGCTTTTTTGTTGTTCCCCGACATTCTGACAGCTGGCAGCCTGGCAGCCTGACGTGTCTTCTGGTGAAACCGACCTGGGCACTCTTCGTATACTGTGATGTGCTGTTCCCGACATTCTGAAAGCTGGCAGCCTGACAAGCTCTCTCATGAAGCTAACTTAAGACTCCTAAAAAGCTGAGATGTGTTGTTCCTGACTATATGAAAGCTGGCAGCTTGACATGTTCTCTCATGAAGCTGTCATGGGCACTCTTCGATGCTGTGATATGTTGTTCTCGATAATATGAAAACTGGCATCCTAAAATGTTCTCTCATGAAGCCGACTTAGGCACCCTTCCTATGCTCTGATCTGTTGTTCCCAACAATCTGAAAGCTGATATCCTGACGTGTCCTCTCATGAAGCTGACTTGGGCATTCCTCGTACGCTGAGATGCTACGGCTACGCATGATTCTTTATAGAGACAAATCAAGACGAGAGGAGCAAAACGTGAAAGAAAGAGAACAAGCAACAACAAGCAGCACTCATAATACGGTGTGCGGTGACGCTGCCGTCATGTGTTTGGGCAGCGCAGCCTTTCTCGCACGAGGCTGCAAAGCTTGTGACTTTTTAGTGGGGCTGCCTATTTAGGTGGTAGCGCCCGTTTCGACCTATCCACGACGACATCTCCTCCCATGTGCGAGACGGACAGGGCCAAAGCTCCTCCGCTGGCGTTCTCCGCAAACCCGCCAAACCCACCGGCAATTATCAAATCCTTTTGTGTGGCGGTCAACGCGCCTGTGAGAAATGCCGTTGCGCCTGTAAGACCTGGAAGACAATAAGAACACGAGGCTGCCTGGCATGACGAGGGGTGTTCTCGTGGTGAAAGCTTAAGCAGAGCTAGCTTGAAGAGAGCGAGAGAGAGAGAGAGAGGCCTTGCCTACCGCCATTTCGTTCTCCTGTCTTTCTACCTCTCTCAATCTCTTCCAGCCTTTCTTTGCTTTCTCGTATAAAAAGGCAAAAGTGGCTCCCCTCTGGCGTTCCCGTCTTCTGCGCCCGCGAAGCTCGCGCTCGATGGTGCCCTGGAAGCCGCAACAGCATCCACATTCGCAGCCACAGTCGCAGCCGCAGCCGCACCCGACCAAACCAACATCGCCACAGCATCTCACCTTAGCTAAGAATTCGACTCCCCTCCGCCGATCCCTGCTCTCCTTTCCATTTTTACGTGATATACTCTCCCCTCAATTGCGGCTCTCTTCTCTGTTTGCACGACTGCTCTGGCCCCAGACGTTGCCAGACGATTTTTCTCGCGACTCCTTTTCGCTACCTCCCCGCATCTCCCTCCGCGAGAGATACCTCCGCCTGCGCCTCGAAATCTTTCCCCGCTACCGCCAACGAGCTCACGCTCGCCTCTACCGGTACGTCATCGACCGTGCGAGGCAGCGGCGAGAACGTCGACTGCTTTTGCGCCTTCTCAGGGCGCCATCGCAACCACGGACTGCTGGCAGCGGCGAAGAAGCAACTATTATGCAGTATCAAGACAATACCCCCCATGAACGCGGCTCGCGGCGCCGGCGCCTGGCTGCCATGGCTGGCAGCGTCTACCGCGCGGGCGTAGCGGCCGCCAGCGAGATCCGCGACCAGTACAACAGCTCGCGGTCGTTTCAGGACGGCGAAAACGGCGACGGCTCGGAGCCGTGGGAGAACGACCGGCCTCCCAATATCCCCGGCGCGTTTCCCGACGTCTCCTTCTCCACGGGCGGCGACGCCCAGATGGTCATCTTTCCCATGTACGCCAAGCGGCACATACGCAAGGCCGACCAGCCAACGGGCGGCAGCGGCCAGAGGAGGACGCCGCCGTCGGGGCGGCGCGGGTCTGCCGAGGACGCCTACAGCGACGAGGGATGGAGCGACGTGGCGCCGTCGGGCGGTGCGGTGGACTGGCACCGCGAGTTTGCGCGGCACGAGGACGAGAAGGCCGTGGTCGACGTCTACGTGCACGGCTGGATCTACCTGTCGCAGCGCGGGCCGCTGAACCGGAAGCACCGCATACTGATCGGGCTGGCCCGGCGGCTGAGCGGCATTCCGCCGCCCAACCAGTGGGCCGCGGCCGCGGCCACCCAGGTGGCGGCCGCCGTGGGCGACGGCGGCGGCGGCGGCGAGGACGTCCTGCGCGAGGGGCACAAAATTGCGCGGGCGGCCGAGGCGATCGAGCGCCGCGGCCGCACCGAGAAGGAAGTAGCCAGCCGCGGCGGGTACAGCGAGACGCCGGACACGGCGGCCAGCTACGAGGATGACGACGCCACCAGCACGGACGAGGGTGGCACCCCCAGCGGCGTGCATCGCACCGGCAGCCATGGCGCCGGCCAGCGGCACCACCACGGCGGCCGGCGCAGCAGCGGCTACAGCAGCGCGGCGGCGTCGCGGGCGTCGTCGCCGGGCGGCACGCCGATCCCCGGGCGGATCACGCCCAAGTCGTCCTGGTCGATTACAGGCGTCGTCGGCGGCGGAAATGGCGGAAGCGGCGGGTCGCCGCTGGAGATGAGCGAGGCCGAGCTGGCCGTGGCCAACGCGAACCTGCTGGCGCGGATTGGCCCGTTCCTGACGACGGCCGTGGCCCAGCAGCCCGTGACGCTCTTCTTCTACAACGAGACCCAGTCGCAGTCGCGCACCATTGTCACATCGGACGTGGGCCACTTCTCGACGTGCGCGGCGCTCGACTTTGTGCCGACGCACGTGCGCGTGCTGGTGTCGTCGGGCGGCGCGGGCGGCGGCGGCTACGGAAACAGCGGGTCGTCGTCGCCGCAGCTGCGGCCGCAGCAGCAGTTCGGCGAGACGGCGCTGGTCAGCGGCCTGCGCGAGCCGCTGTCGGCCGTCGCGCCCGTCGACCTGGTCGAGGAGCGCGGCGTCAGCCTCATCAGCGACATCGACGACACCATCAAGGCGTCCAACATTGCGCTGGGCACGCGCGAGATCTTCCGCAACACCTTTGTGCGCGACCTCGCCGACATGGCCGTCGACGGCGTGCGCGACTGGTACGGCGCGCTGCGCGCCCTCGGCGTCCAGTTCCACTACTGCTCCAACAGCCCCTGGCAGCTCTTCCCCATGCTGGCCACCTTCTTCAAGCAGACGGGGCTGCCCCAGGGCCCGCTGCACCTCAAGCAGTACAGCGGCATGCTCCAGGGCATCTTCGAGCCCGTCGCCGAGCGCAAGCGCGCCACCCTCGAGCGCATCCTGCGCGACTTCCCCCGCCGCCGCTTCCTCCTCGTCGGCGACAGCGGCGAGGCCGACCTCGAGGTCTACACCGACCTCGTCCTCGCCCACCCGGGCCGCGTCCTCGCCATCTTCATCCGCGACGTCACCACCCCCGAGCAGCCGGGCTACTTTGACGGCGCCGCCTCCGCCCGCCCCGTCGTCCTCGAAACCGCCGGCATCAACTACAACAACAACAATGGCGCCACCACCAGCAGCGGCAGCAGACACAGCAGCTACAGCGCCGGCATGTCTCCGACCGCCATCGAGCGCCGTCCCACCTTGCCCTCGCGCACCGCCACGGCGCCTGCGCCGCGGGAGGCCGCACCTGCCTCCGGCCCTGTCATGGGCACGCTGATCGACCTCGACGACGACGACGGCCCGACGGACGCGCCGCCGCCGCCACCGCCAGGCGCGTTTAGCGGTATTGGCAGCAACAACAGCAGCGGTGGGGCGTTCTCGCGCAAGCCCCTTCCGCCGCCGCGCCCGTCCAAGCCGCTGGCCTTGCGGAGCTCCATCGCCGCGCCGCAGCAGCAGCAAATCACAGCGACGGGGTCTTTCGCTCCGGCGAAATCAGCTGCGGCTGCAGCAACAGCAACAGCAATCTCCCCGCCGTCGTCGAGATCGTCTTCTGTCCGCGGCAGCCCGCCGCCGCCGCCGAAGCCGCGGCGGCCCGCAGCAGCAGCGGGAGCAGGTACAGGAGCAGGAGCAGGCGGCGGCGGCGGCGCGTCGGGGTCTACCCACCCCCTGGCGCAGGTCAAGAACTCCAGCAGCCTGACGAGCAAGAGCAGCGGCGCCACCTCGGCCGCCCGCGACGCCGAAGGAGGCGGCGGCAGCGACGACGTGCCGCCCCCGCCCCCGCCGCGGCGGACCCAGACCATGGGCTCGGACAGCGGCGGGCCCACCGCCCCCGCAACATACCAGCAACAGCTTCAACAACAGCAGCAACAACTTCAACAGCAACTACAGCAGCAGCAGCAGCAGCAGCAACCACCCAGCAAAAAGGTCGACATGTGGCGCCGCCGGCTGGCCCACGCTCAGGGGCTCCTGGCCCCCCAGGGCGTGTCCCTGTATACGTGGCGGCGGGGCCAGGACGTGTCCGTGGAGGCCGTGGGCATCGTAAAGGCTGCCCTCGCAGAGATGAGGGAGAAGGGACTGTAGAGAAAAACGGAGATCAACTGGTGGCTATGGATCGAGTAGACACGCCCCCCCTAGGCGTCTATACTATTAATATATTCACATATAAACCAATTTGAGAGCCATGGTTTCCGTAACCAATCTTGTATGCTTGCATTGCATATTCACGTCATCAGAATAAAAAATGCATTTAACGTTGCCCAATGTGCGAAAGATGCAGCTTGCTAACTAATTCAGACCATCATTATTGATCTTCATTCTTTTCACCAATGCATCTTCGTTACGACTGACTTCTGAAATGCCTTGAAACAAGTAGATGAAGATTTGAAAACAAAGTCAATAGGGAAACAAAAAGATATTGAGAAGAAAAGACTTTCATACACTGGTTCTCCGCTCACACCAAAATAATGCACGAGAACCGGAAAGGTATAATGGCCATCACAATTCCACAAAAACAATACTACAGTAAAATAGCACTCCAGGCTCCTAGCTTCCGGTCCAACGATTCGCCATGCACTGCAAAGAGCATCTCTTCTTTTTCAGTTCTGCCTGGTAGAATTGTCCGCGAAACTCATGCCCATGATGGCTGCGCGCGTCCAGTCTTCTTCTGACTCGCCCGGTCGGCCTCCGCCGCTGCCGCCGTTGTTGTGGCTGTCACTGGCACGGTTGTTGTTTTGCCCTGAGCCGATGGCCGCGCCCTCGCTTCCGTACATAGCTAAGCTGAGACGCCAGTCTTCGTTCGTTGATGGACGCCCATCCACGCCTGGCAGGAAGATCTGCGGCGCTGCCGATGACCCGCTTTGACCCAGAGTCCCGCTGAGGCTTGGAGCAGTCACGCTGTCTCGACTCGTTGGTTTCGGGCCGACCGGTGGTGGTGGTCGATCGTAGTCAGAGTCGTCGGCGTCCGGGCCCACATTGCGTACCGATAGGCCTACGTTTGCTTGCGTCGGCGTCACCATATTGCCGCCATAGTCATCTGCCTGCCCCGAACCGTGGTCATTCGGGCCCCCGTAGCCACCGTCCGCATCGGAATAGCGGTGGTTGTTACCACCAGCAAGCACAGTATCGTCTCCAGGCATCTCTATCGGTGGCAGTGGCAGCGGTCCTCCGCCGCTGTAATAATACGCACCGCCGCCGCCACCGAGGTCATGTTGCTGCTCCAGCTCGCGCTGTTCCAGGATCTGCGGCTGCTGTTCTGCAGCGCGAAGGCTGCCCATGCCACCACCACCTGAGCTACGCATGCTGGTGAGGCTGGCGCGGCTTGCATCGGGAGCCTGTTGGCCAGGTCCCTCTATGCCCTGCTGGTCTATGGCCGACATGTCCCGGATCGCAAACTGGGCCATGGTCCGCATCTTGCGCGAGACCCAGCCTGCGAGAATCTTGCCGCGCTGCTTCTCGCCTAGGCGCGACCGCGGGAAGTCGCCACGGTTTACAAAGGCCACAATGTCGACAATAACCTGGTGCTCGTTGAGGATAGTATTCACGATCACCGGGACGATCGATGCAAGATACGCCTTGCGCGCGACTTCGACAAGCACGACAACAAGACCGCCAGCTTGGAATACAGCACTGTAAATTTTCTGTTAGAACACGGCACGGAGAAAAAAAAGAAATTAGTCATCTGGGACCAATTGCCGGATCGGCTACTCACCACCCTCCAGGTACGATGCTGCGATGGCAACGCTCGACGGAGTTTTCGATATCCATAGGGAAGTGACTCAGGCCGTTGATTTCGAATGTCTCTCCGATGCTGCCGAGGACAAAGAGCACTTGCATGTCCACCTGAGCGCCGCTGGGGCCGATCGGACGGCTGACGCTGTGCAAGAAGCCGAGATCACCAGTACGCACATATCGGATGTTGGGATCACCGTCGACTGTACGTCCATCAAAGCGTTCTGAATCGAATGCATCACGCGACCCGTAGAATGCTTTGACACAGGCCTCGGAATCAACCCAGATCTCGCCAAATTCACCATCCAAGCACAGGAGTCGGCTTTCTGGGTTGACAATGGCAATCTGGGTCGACACGGGCACCATGCCCGAGTCTTGCACTAGGAGTGCGCGGGGATTGGCATCAGGGTCGACCGGCAGAATGAGGCCGCGCCGCAGAGCCTTGGTGTCCAGCCACAGCTCGATCGGCTCAATGCACATGTACGACCGCGAAGCAATCATTGGATTGAGCGCGTGCGAGTACACAGTGTTGATGGCGGTACGGTCTAGGCCGGTCGCAGCAAAGTGCAGGCGCACCTTTTGGAAGACATCGACCCGGGGACGGCTGTCTGCGGTGATCATCATGTTCTTGAGTTCGTGGAGCGTAAAACCCTTGCCCGGCATGACGGCCATGGCGTGGTCAAGCATCTGCGGCGTTGCATAGGTATCCTTAATCTTGTACCGAGACAGAGTCAAAAAGAGGGAGACTGGGTTCTGAGCAAATTCGACTGGCGAGAGGAGATAGGTAGGTGTGCCGATGTAGATGCCCATCAAACACGTGTGGATAAAGCCCAAGCCGGTCGTGCTGCGCACGCAGCCAAGAACCGGCCGGGAACTAGTCATCTGGCACGTCTCCTTTTGCACCTTGCACATGCCCAATATAGTGTCATGGCTCAGTTGCACGGCTACACGGCGCTGGTCGGGCGTCCAGTATGTCCAGATCAGAGCCGGGTACGTGGGCTGCACCCAATTTGGGTTCATTGTCAGGTTGAGGTCACGCAGGCCGCTGTTCTGCTTGGGCGGGCGCGACGTATTATAAATATTGGGCACGGCTAGTTTCAGAACTTGCGCAGACTGCTTGATGTGTTGATTAACAGTCTTCATCTTCAACAAGTGGTCAACATCCTGGTTCACCAACACAGCCTTGACCTTGAAGTCGGCGACAAGATGCAAGAAAGCGGGTACGTCTTCGGACAAGCGGTTCTGATCCATCGGCGCCATAGGAATGACAATAACGCCGAGATTGAGACAGGCGTGCACTGCAAAGATAAAGTCCTCAGAGTGTGTGTACATCAGGACGGCATGGTCGCCAGGCCGCAAGCGCACTTTATTCTTCAGATAGACTGCGACGGCCGCCACACGGGTGTCAAACTTCTTCCATGTGATGCCCTTGCCCTCTTTGCCGCGCCCATCAATGGTGCAGTATGACAGCTCCTCGGGCTGCCGCGCCACGCGCCACTGGATGAGATCTGTGATGCTGGAGAAATTGTTGAGTGGCGTCGACGTCTTGTCATCAATAACGACTTCTCGGCGATCAATGCCGGAATATTGATTGTCGGCGCCGGCGAGAATCTGTCCGCGCGAATCCGAAGCAATGCGCGACCATATGCCGCCTATGGGGTCGACACCGAAGGGGAGGTTCAGCACCGCATGCTCAACGCCAAACTTGACATGGACGCAGGCAAGATTACCCAGATCGAACTCTCGGCGACAGAGCATATTGCCAATCTCGCGTCTGCCGTTTTTGAGCACACGTGGCAACGCGTTAGGAGCGGTAATCATGACGCAGTACACACGCAGATGGTGCACCTGCATCAACACGTCCATGCAGCGTTCTGCTAGCGAATCAAGCAATGCCGTGTCCAGCTGGCGCGGCGGTCCTCCCGCCGTGGCTGGTGCCGTAGACGCAGCTGTTGTTTCGAGGAGGACGATTGGCAGGTGCTCTTCGTTGACAAATACATCAAACGCAGAACAGTCGAATATTTTGGGAATAGTCCGCAAGATAGTGATGACGATGTGCTGCACGAAGAAGTACCTATATTCGACGAGCTCGGCATTGTGCTCAACCCACTCCACCTTCTGGCGGATGCGGTCCTCGTACAGGCCGAGGATGAATATCTTACCCCCAATAACTGTACCGAGAAGACCGGTGCGCAAGAATTCCGGCTCCACAGGCGTGGGTGTCGGATCACCGGGTTCGAATTTATAGGGACGAGCGTGGAAGATCTGTTCCGTGTGCTTCGGCAGGGCCCAGAATCCGCCAGAGAGAGAGGGCGAATCGACCCAGATCTCTCCGATAGCGTGCGGGGAGGACAAGAGGCATGTTTCTGGGTCGACGACGGCAAGAGTGGCATCAGGAATTGGGTAGCCAAAAGCGCCTACCCGCACAGTGCCTGATTCGTTTTGTCTCTTGCGTGCCTCCTCGCCCACTGCCAGAACGACAACCTCGTTCGTCTTGAGTGCTTCGCTGTCGAGAAGCACCTCACTCAGTTCGGCCTTATCGTGCTGCTCCTTTTTGCCAGTTGTGCCTCCTCCAAGGAGTGTTCCGAACCCGCCACCTGATTCGCCGCCATTACCAACCAGTGTTGCGGTTTCGGCAGCGTCGTCCTTCTTCCCGTCGCCGTCGCCGTCCTCCGAATCTAATCCATCGTCCATGTCGAGCTTAAGAGGGCAGCCCATGCGCTCCTCACCGCCAAGCCAGTCCCGCACGCTAATGACCATGCCGCCGTGCTCTGGCAGGCAGAGCATAGGTGCCACTACCTCACGAGCACGGGGGTTGCGAAGAGGACGCAGCCATCGGTCAGCCAGGACTTCGTGGAATTCGGCATCGACTGTCAGCGTGTCGATGAGACACAGCTTGACGGACTGGAAATTGGGCTCCATGCCCTTTTTGAAATTGCGAGTTGTCATCGGGTCTTGTTGGTAATTGAACACAGCACGCTTCAGACCAGGATAGTCGGCAACCATTAGGGTGGCTTTGTATTTCGAGATTAGATGGGCGTAGAGGCCGGGGACTTCCGTGGTCTTGTGCTCCAACCACACGACAGTATGGCCACCATAGACAGCGAAGAGCACGGCCAAAATCATGCCGATGCCTTGGCGCGGGTCGAGATAAGACAGCAGAATCTCGCTGCTCTCGCCACCGCCGATGAGGCGGCCGTTCTTGTCGCGCAACGTGCTGCTGAACGTGTCCGCTGGCCCGTTGCCCGGAACAGTAGTGGCGATGGCACTCAAGCAAGCTAGCTGGTGCATGATGGTGCGGTGGCTAAGAACAACACCGCGCAGGTCGCCTGTGGGTGCACGCGAGAACTCAATGTATGCCAGATCAGGAACAGAGAGGGGAGGGACATCGTCCTTCTTTTTGGGGTTGAAGCTTCCAAACTCGTTCGTCTTCCACCACTCGACGCCCTTTGGCCAGGTCAGCTTGTGCGTGGTGATATCGCGCTGGAACGTCTTGAGGTTGTTCTCTGTGGTCAGCGCTAGATGTGCCTGAGTCGAGGTCAAGATGAGGTTCAGCTTTTGGTAGTCGTTTAGGTCGTTGATGGGCACAGCAACGACACCGGCAATGAAACAGCCAAGTATGGCGATGGCGAACTCGATGATTTCCGAGTCACGGTATACCAGAGCCACTCTATCGCCGCGGTAGAGGGAGCTCTTGTCACGGATGACCTGGGCCACCTTTTCTGCGCGAGAAGCCAGCTTCTCCCAGGTGATAGACGCAATCTCCTTACCGCGACTATCGAGGACCCAGTATGCCGGCATCTTGGAGGTGGTGCGACCGCGATGACGCAGCACGGCAGCGATGTTGTCGAACTTGGACATGGGCGTGTTTCGATCGTGAGGGTCGGAAATGGCGAATGGCACATCACGCGGCTCTAGCGGCAGCTGGTATTCCAGAGCGTCAGGAGGAGGCAGGTCGTTGGCTGTCAGCATCGGTGGTGCGGTAGCTGCAGTCGGAGAGAAGGCGTCGCCAATGGAGTACCGCTGCCCCATGGTCGGAGAGAACGGATCGCCACCACCACCTGAGTAGCGCTGCGCGCCCCCGTACTCGCCAGCTTGGTCATACGCTTGCTGACCAGCAAAATCATTGAAATAGCCTTGGGCGTCGAGCATGGTTCCGGTGCGGCTGTCATAGGGATTCTGCATGCCAGGATTGCCCGGCCCCGGTTCCGCGTATCCGCCCCCATACTGCTGCTGATGTTGATCAGGGTTGAAGGCATAGTCGGTAGATACCATAGTCGCTGATCGAGATGGGTCTGTCCCTGACCTGGCGGGGTCACTGCCGCTTCCACCTACGGTCACCGACAGGCGGCTGTCGCCCTGTTGTGATGGAAGTGGCAGAAATAGAGAATCATGGGGCGAGCTGGCTGTAGCTCGCTCTGCAATCGGACCACCGGGCGCAAGGAGGTTTGTCGGATTTGAAGGCGAGTGAATGCGAGGCTCGCCAGGAGAGCTGAGGGCCGGAGAGAAGGGACCGCCCGCACTTCCGGCATTCGATGCTGGTCGAGCATTGGCGTTCAGCGCTGCAAAAGAGGCTGCTCGAGGGTCTTCTCGGTATGCGCCGGATGATCTGTCGGAAGTCGGCGAGTTTAGTGCAATCGAAGCCCGAGGGTCGGCAACGCCTGTTGGCGGTGTGCCATATTGGGAGAAGAGCTGTGTTCGACGCTTTTGATATCTGGAGAAGAGAAAGGGCACGTTAGCAAATCAGCTCAAAAGCAGAAGGGAATGCAAGAATACTAAGAAGCGAAAAGAAAGCAAAAGAGACTTGCCCTTTTTGTGTAATATCGCCTTCCTAAAAAAAGTTGCAGCAGTTCTTGTTAGCCAACTCCCACATCGTCAGGTGGCAAGCTCGTCTGTCCTTGCGCCCGGCATTGTCACGTACCTCCAACTCCTTCTCCAGCTCATCCAGCCGCTGCTGCAGCTCTGGACTCAGTTCAGCCATGGCCGCAGGTACTAAGCGGCGGTCTCAGGTCCGCAATAAATGCTAGACCGAGAGAAAAATACAAGGATAGAAAACAAAGTATATAGCAGTCAGAGAGTGACTGCTGGCTGCTGGAAGTTTGGGGCTGCTCCGACACCTGGCAAGCACATACACCGTTTCAGCGAAAGAACAGAAGCGGCCAATCGGAGGTTCAAAAAAAGAGACAAAAAATCGATTCACAAAAGAGATGTGAGGTTCAAAAGTTCGCTAGCGACTCCGCAAGTTTCACTGAGAGGACGCTTAGTGGGCAGATGGGCGACAGATCATCGCCAGCATCACCAGGCCGCGATGGAAGGGATGGAGAGCAAAGCCGAGTATCCAAGCATCCAAGTGTGTCCCAGTGTCTACCAGTCGTTGGGCGACCGTCTCATGACGTAACACAGCGTCGGGAGGATGCTGTGATTTCTTGGTTGTGTTTTCTATGTTTTTCAGGGTCGCCCACTGTTGCCAAAACCGGTGAAGGTGGCAGTTGTCGTCAATGCTGGAGGTGCACAGAGATGGATGGATCGGCCAATGCAGGAACCGTGCGAACACGGCCTTGTGCGTCCTGTGTTGTGCACCAACGCGATACTGTAGTCGCCAGGATTCGACACTGTGAGCACAAGCGTCAGAAGGGATGCGGACGGAACTTGGCCCAACGTGGTGCTGAATTTTCCTGGTGGAGATGATACTACTCGTAGTGGTGGTAGTGGCGGCCTTGGTGGGGTAAATACGGGGGATTGTGCCTGCCTTTGCCTGGCTCTTTCTACTTTTACCCACGCAAACAACCGGATCGCCGCGGCCCCGACCTTTCGTTCGCTCTTTCCCCCTTCGTGTTCGTTTGTTCGTTTATTAATAAAGTATGATTCGCTTTGCGCCTTCCCTCTCTGCTGACGGGGCGTTTCGCTGCTGCCATTTGTGGCCTTCTATGCGGGCTCTCTTAATTTCTCTGCGAGGCACTCGCGACGCCCTCGTAATGTCGTGTGTCCACTTTGGTAATAGCTGGATACATAGCTTGATAGATATATGATATGTCGTACTCAGCACTACATCATAGCGATTTTGACGCCGTTGGCCTTGTCTTTTCGTATTTGCAAACCAACCGCTTTTCTTCAGTCTTTCTCTTGCCGCGGAGGACTCGATTTTCGAGTCCTGTGTCATGCACTATTCAACAAACAAACGCTTGCACAATGTCACACACTGTCGATACACTGTCCGTCCCCGAATGTTACAGACATATAGAAGTGTGCAACAGCCATGCAATTCACCTACGCAGATTGAGATCCTCAGACCCTGACGGTGGAACGGAAACGAGAATTTCAAAGCGAGATCTCGAGGGCGGTACCTTGGCTGCGCCCTGATCTTTGTCTCTAACTTGTCCCGTGTTCTTTAGCATTCTCTATACTTTTTATTTTGTCTATCCTTTCCATGCCGCCTTCGAATTGCCTAAACCGCGAAAGCTTCAAAAATACGGACCAAAGCAATGTCTCCGTGTGTGAGAAATCTCTTCGTGGTTCTCTTTACCATATTATCACACGAGTCGCACTCGATTATCTACGGTGCAAGCGCATCGCTCAGAGTAATTATGAGGAAGTGCCATTAAACACGTGAAATCAAAGCACGCATGCTCCTCTGTTGCAACTAGATCTCACGGCCAAATGTGATGTTTCTGATGTGCGTCTGCTTCAAGTGGAAAAACGGTGATCGCTGCAGAACATTGAATTGTTTCAAAATGTGCCATTTTCGTTTCGCGAAGGACTTGACAGGGGTCATGCCATGGCAAAGAGGACGAGGCTATTGTCAATGAGCATCTTGCATCAAAGATACCTCATGAGGTTCTGTTTTCTCTCCTTTGTTCCTTGTGCACATCCTTTAAACTGTTTTCATTGTTGATTTGGCCAATCTCCCATTCTTTAATATACGAAGAGTGGTCTACTCAAAGCAAGATTGCCTTTGATATTCTTGCTTCTAATACCAAAGCATTACTTTCCTCGGTGCATCATAGCTTTTGAATATCATAAAACAATGCATGCTCTATCGGTAGAACAATAGCTACGGCAAGACTCTCTGTGGACTGTTGTTTCTCTCCTCTTTGTATGCCAACAATGGGTCTTATAATAGACTCTGGAGAAGGGGAATTGCATCTTGCTAGGGTCACCACTCTTGCAGATTCCCATGCTCAGTATTTAATGAGCTAAATAATCTATCTTGCCCCATTGATTTTGACCTACCCAGCTCTACTCATGACAATTTACAACATCGAACTACATTCTCAGCAAGGATTCATTTCTACTATTTCAGAAGTGCTGCTGCAGAAGCGTCATCGCACGTCCTAAAGCGCTACTAGTCATCCCGGCCATATCACGAAGATACATCTCTTTTAGCTTGCGATTATTACGATATCCTCTTCTAATGGAAGCTTCTTCCAACACGGAAGATCTTTTCGGTTATAACATCTATGATGCAACTCAACTCCAACGAGATGACATGATCAACGCTGTTATGCCAGTGCCGGCTGTGCCAGCACCACAGGTGAGCGCCATAGTTTTGCCAGATCTTGAAGATGGCGCCGTGCCACAATTTACTGATGCGCAGAAAAGAGAGCTATGGAAAATTCTCCAAAGCCTGACCACATGCATTTCTCAGCCCTCTCAATCCTTTCTTTTCACTCAGCACATGATGTGGCAATTCTTGCAGGAACATGGCAACTCCCTGGCAAGCCAGCAGTCAGCACGAAGGCGCTCGATGGCGCTCAGCACCCAGCGTGAGCCGAAGGTGAAGCCTCCTCCGCTTGGCGCCAAGATCAGCCACGCCCGAGACAAGAATGGTGACAACAGAATTGGCCAGTATAATTGGTATGATGCCTTCCCTGTCCGAGCTGACTGGGTCGCTACTGAGGACAATGTGTCCTTTGCGTTCAAATATACCAAACACGGAGAGCTGATGACTTCAGTGAAGTTTGATCGGTTGTCTCTTATCGCTTACGTCCGAGGCTGTGCACGCAGAGGCATTCCTCTCCGGCTGTGGATCCAGAACCCTGCTACCATGCATTCGGAGCGGTTTCCCAGCTATGCATCTCACACGTGCCGCGCAAAGAACTGCCCGGCGTCGCACAACAAAATCGCTCGCGGTCATTTTCAGGTGAGCCTAGATGAATATCCTGTCGAAACGAGCAATGGTCGCTTTGATCCTTTTTTTGTGGCTGGATACCTCCACTTGTTCTGCCTCGAGCAAATGATTCCACTGGCTGAGCTGATGGAGTTTGCCGATGTGCAGCCGGACACCCGCGACTTCCCCCTTGAAGAGCGAAACCCTATGAGCCTACAGCGGGACGGCGGACCACAGAATCTTTCCGGTGCTTACAGTGAATGGAAGGAGATTCACTATGATCGTTTTGTCTCCCAAGGCCTGCACGCGCCTTTGACCCGGCGCCGGAGCAGCGAATGCTTGTACAACTTCTTGACTGTGAAGAAGATAGCGACTCAGCCGAAGACACGGCAAAAAAAGCGGGACCAGCGAAATGGTGTCGACATATCCAAGTATTGCGGCAATCTACACAAATTAAACGCCATCAAGGCCGATACTGGCCATACGAGAAAGACGAGAAAACGATCGAGGGATGAGCAAGAGAGCAGCGAGAATGATGTCGGCGATGCTAGTTCGAACTCTAATCGCAGCAATTCGGCTGCCATTTCCACGCCGCTCTCAAAACGTGCTCGTTCGAGTTCTATTGGTGAACTTGCCAATCATTCCCCGGCCAGACGTTCAAGGCGAGCGCCACCTGCCACGCAGAACGCGCAGCCAGCCCGAGTTCCATCGCCATCACAGGGAGGTCTTTCCTATCTCGCTAATTCCGCATCTGTTGATAGTGCTGCAGGTGGTCAGCTCGGATTCTCGCCTCGCATTGGGCCAAATGTGTTACCAAGCATAGACTTCTCGAACGTGGACTTGTCAATTGTCGACTTATCCGACATTAATATAGATGCAACATTAGCTTCGATCAATGACGTATTCTATGCTAAGATACAGACGCCGCAGCTGAAGCAGGAGGAGATTCCAAATAGCCCTCTGCTACTCACTAGTCTCATCGAACCGGCATTTTTACAGGCTTGTGAACCAGACCTCTTTTTAGGCTGCAAGACAGAAGGAGAGACCTCAGATAACATCCAATGCAAGACTGAGCCAACTCTGGCAGAGGACAAGGCACCTGCTATTGTGGATATTCCCACCCTCATGGACAGCAAGCCGGTATCGCCCTGCAGCCCCGTGGCCCCGTCGGCTGGTCGCCGGGTTACCCGAAGCATGAGTCAAACTGCACCTGCCGTTTCCAAGGGCTCTCTAACAGCAGCGCAGGACGCCGCTAATGAACAGCCTAACGCCCGAGAGGGAATCCACATCGACAATTCTTCTGGCGGCGTGGCACTTGATGACTTCGACTTTGAAACCAATCTCCTTACCTTCTCAGATATGAACATGCCCAGCCAGTCTAGCTAGAGACATTTCACTGTAAATCAGCCTTACACCGCGGAGCAGCAAAACTGCCCAGGAGATTGACCCAGCCGTTGAAAGCGTATTTTCTTTCTCAGAAGTTGGTAAGTAGTGGGTAAGGCGTATTTTTATTACACCGGTTTCTTTCTGCTTTACGTAGATGCCGACATAGCTCCTAATGTACGGAGCAGTCGCCCTTGTTTTCATTACGATAATGAAAAAGACCATTAAAGTAATCCTAGAGCTTGCAAACAGACCATCTAGGAGATCCACCTTCGGGCGGGCCGAGGTCTCTTCTGCAGTAGCTGCTCCTAGCTTTGCCTAAGCTCTCTGCTCTCATGCATCAACTTGGCAATACCAAAGAGACGCGCACTCGCATCGGTAGTTCCGAGCTGCCCTCTTCTCTGAGACGCACTCTTCTGCAACGGCTTCGATCTGGATGCGCCTTCTGATCGACCCCCCCTCCTTGTGTCTCGTCTGTTGTGTTTGTGGCCCCCTGTTGTGTCGCTTAATTCGGGTCTTGTGGCACGGACGGTTTCCCATGTATTTCCAGACTTTTGAGAATTGTAGACTGGCTTCATCTTTGGTCCCTAGCAATCCTATTAAAAATAGTATTGTAATTGTGAGATAATATCATACTAGCGTATCTACATATGTACAGCCGCAGCTTGTGGGGCGGATAATGATATACCTTACCTGCATTGTACGTTTGTAGACGGCTTGGCCTAGGCTCTACTGCTTTCCTGTAAATCAATACTATGACAGCGAGTTTTTGCACCGTCGCAGGGTTTCTATGATCCTCCTTTGTATCTCTCTTTTGGTTGCACTACTGCAGCCGCCTCTCATTGCAGTCTAAGGGAATGAGATTTGTTGGTCACTGCTTCGTGTAAGTTGGTCGCCTGCCCGTTTACGGCTTTCGGCTGATGTTTCGGCCTCCCCGGGCGGGTTATAATACGCACAAGTCGTCCACCTAGAAGAAGCAATATGCGTATTATAGTGTGTCGCCTTGGCAAAAATAGGCAGATGTAACTAGTTCTGTAAAATACAGTTTAGTGTGTGGGGAGAGGTTCGTCATACTCTTGTTTGCACATGTAACGGTAGGATGGTCTTGAGTTGTCTCGAATTTGCTGTGTACGCCCATTACATAGGGGGAACGATTTGCTGAAAATGATACAACTGGAAGCGAAGAGACTGTGCTGCCGAACCACAGCCGTCGCAATTTTGGAACGGTTGCCTCTTAGCTTGTGTTATTTTAGTCGTTTTAAGAGAGTACGTGCAATTTATTTGATCTCCTTTCCTCCAACGGATATCCTGGTTCATCGCCTGTGGCACAAGATCCCATTCATTCGCCGTGTTCTGTGCACACGGGACACAGAAGCACGGGAGCGCACCAGGGCGAGCACAGATGTACGAGTACAAGTAGGCTCTCCCACTCCCACTTGAGCGAAGACAAAGGGAACGCGAAAAGGGGACGAGGAACAAACAGGGGACGTGGGAGAAAAACGGCAGACGCCGAGCCCACACCACACCACGCCATAGGCACGGGGACATCCACAGCTGCAATAAATTTGTGTCGATAGGTTTGCCTACGTATTCTGTGCGACAGCGTATTTCACTTTTGCTGTTTTGCCAGATGTGCTGTATGTCGCTCCTTCCCATCAGCTATTGTCTGCCTAGGGACCCGCCGTTTCCATTTCTTTTCATCGCATCTTTTGGTTGTGCAGCGATTAGACATTTGGCAGGAACAATGGGCCACCGTCGCCTCCCTTTTCGCAGGCCAGAACGCCACACTAACACTAATAAAGCGATCAGACCCCCGGCCAGCATAATCTCATCTTGCTCTTTCCCCTTTCACTCAAGCCGCTCCTTTTATCGCTTCGTTCCTATCTTCAAAGAGCAATCGCTGGTTATCACGTGCCGACGAAACGAGATCAAAGAAACATAAAACAGACAGACCCAGACAACGGCGCAAGGAGCAAAAAAAAAAGAGAGGAAAGGGAGCAAATTAATAACGAAAAAGCAAAGAGATCGCTCTGCTTTCCAATCTCGCATCAGCCGCCCTTTGGTTTCTACTTTCCAGAAGTCTTCCACCGACCCTCCTTCCCTGCGCACCGGGATCTCATAAAACCCATAGTTTGGAACTAAGCATATCTCTATCGCTCCTCCCCTACATACTAAAGCTTCAGCCGCATCCCCAGTAAGTTCATTAATCCCTCCTTCCCTTGCGCAAACCATCCTCTCTCCTGACAAGCAAGTTCCCCGAGAAACTGCACGTGAAACAGCTAGACACACCTATCTTCCTTACCTACCTAAGCAGCCGCACCAACATCTTTTTATCTTTCTCTTTCATCTCCCATCCCACAATTTGGCGTCAAAGACGACTGCATTGGCTCTCCACAACCTTGTCACTGGCTGCAGCTCTTTGCGCGTGTGTCAAGTGTGAGGATTCACACACCAGCTATCTTTTTATAAAAATAACATCTCACCGGAATATTTCACGTTTAACTAGAAGGATACCCGATACTAATTTGTGGATCTGAAGTCGTCCTGTGTCGCCAATTGCCAATCGCTGATAAGACGACCTTCATCAAGACCAGCAGCAATTGCAACGGGAAGATGAGCGGCAGCGGGGCCGATACGTCGGCCGACGCACCCGCCTCGCCCGCATTGCAAGTGATTGTTTTGGTAAGTTTGTAACTCTTCTCATTCGTTCATAGCTTTCCGCATGCATTATGCGTCCTCTCTCTTGCTTTCCGCGGGATCTCCCTATGTCAATCGCACACAGCCGAGGATTATCTCATCCACCAACTTGGCGCATGGTCTCAAATAAGGGATATGGAAAATTAGAGGTGTACAACCAAAATCTGCGCATTTGAGTAACAATACCTAGGGTGCCGGCGGTGGTCCGCAGGAGTTCAACACGACTGCATTTCTGGTCCGTTCAACAGCGGAAGGATGGAGACGCGGATCTATTGTGGCGCTGGATGCCGGCGTTCTCCTTAGTTCCATCACGAGGATCTTGGAGGAGACTCTGCCGCCTGGATTAGGCGAGGCTTGTAGCACGGCAGATGAAGACGAGGGCAATACGCCCGATACGTCGCCTCTGTCTTTGCCTTACACACTCACCACTGGCCCCTTTGCCGGCCTCGAGGTGCCTCATGCTTCTGCTGGTGCCAACGCTTCTTTTATACAGAGCGCACTCGTGGACACCTACCTCATCACTCATCCGCATCTTGATCACATCTCCGGCTTCGTCATCAACACAGCTGGGCTTCCGGGCACGAAGCCCAAGCGGCTGGCGGGCCTGCCGAGCACAATCTCGGCATTTAAAACGCACATCTTCAACAACATCATCTGGCCAAATCTCTCTGACGAGAACAACGGCGCTGGCCTCATCACATTTATGCGATTGGTCGAGGGCGGTTCGCCAGCTCTAGGAGTTGGCGAAGGCCGTGGTTATGTGGAAATCAGCGACGGGCTGGCAGTCAAGATCTGGGGGGTTAGCCACGGCCACTGCATTGAGCGCCACAGCCACCGCGGCAGTGGGGCAAGCACGCGATTTGGCAGTATGGATGCGGGAAGCGGCTCAACGAATGCTGGTCTTCTGAGTCCGCGTGTTTCGGCTCACCTTGGTTCGGCCGGCGCCGGTATAGGCTCTTACTCTCAGCCAGCGTCCTCGTCTCCGCTCGCTTCGCAGCTAGGAGGCCCTGGGCAGCAGCAGCCGCAGTCTCATCCACAAACACCACTGCTCGGGCCGCAACGGCGAGAGAGCTTGGCTGTGCTTTCTGGCGCTGGCGGCGTCACGGCTGCTCAGCGTGCAAGCCTCAGCGTCCCGCCTGCACCATCCCCAAGTGAGAGCATATGCGTCTATGATTCGAGCGCCTACTTCATCCGAGATATGAAGACTGGCCGCGAAGTGCTAATGTTTGGAGACGTCGAGCCGGATTCAGTTTCTCTGTCACCACGCAACAGCCTCATCTGGCAAGAGGCTGCGCCGAAGATCGCAGCCGGCCATCTCGCAGCCATCTTTGTGGAGTGCAGCTACGACGATTCTCAGCCCCTGGACCGCCTGTATGGACATCTCACGCCGCGTTTTGTTGTGGAAGAAATGACCAATCTCGCAGCCGAAGTCACGACCGCGCGCGTAGCTTACAAGCAGCAGCTCGTCGATCAAAAGGAGCAGCAGGAACAGCAGAGACAGCGACAGCGAGACCGTGAAGGTCGGAAGCGCAAGCGGTACCCAGGCGATGACGATCGCATGAGCATCAGCAGCACCTCTCGGACCGCAAGCCACAGTCGACGGAAGACGGAGATTCAAATTTCTACATCGGATGAAAACGGCGACAGGAGCAGTGCGCCCTCGCAGGACGATCCTGTATCTCCGAAGACAGTGAAGCCACAACGAGTGAGCGTGGCTTCTGTGGACAGCTCGGTCATCTCAACCTCGAGCATTTCAGCAGCAGAAGGCACCAATACGGCAACGCTGACTGCAACAACGGCGACAACACCGCATGTTGCCACGCCCACTGCAGAATTGTCGCTCGCTGATGCCGAACTCACCGCGCAGCCCGAGGCTGCCGCTGCCGCCAACGGACTAGATATGAGTTCTCTCATTGGCTCAGCCGCGCCTGAGGATCCGGAGGAATCGCAGCTGCCCCTGAAAGGCCTAAAAGTTGTAATCATCCACGTGAAGGAGAAGCTGAGGGATGGCCCAACGGCTGGTGACATCATCCTGGATCAGCTGTATGAGTACGAAGAGCGCAACCCACTTGGCTGCGAGTACATCATATCGCACGCTGGACAAAGTTTCTTATTTTAGAGTCATGGAAGCATAAGCAAATTACACCATGGCAGTGTGTTTTCATTGTCACCCGTTCAAGGTTCCCGGTACAGGTCTTGGAGGCGTTACAAAGTTGTGTTTCTTTACGTTTGATGAGTGCCAAGATTATGTATATTACGATACCGTCTGGTTCCGGATTGTGTACGTTATTTCGACTTACAATTCACGTAGTTCTCTTTGTGTTGTTAGTATCGTGGCTGGTACCTATGCAAGCATTACCGCTTGCGACATCCAAATCTCGTTCTAAAGCTACATATATAAACATTTTACCATGTCGATTTTTTTCCAGAATGAGGCCCTCTGCATTCGAGTCGCGTTTTCCAGTCATCTCTATATTGGACACTCGCAACATACTCTGATGCCGGCTTCCGTATGCTTTGGTGTCGTGACTAAATTCGTCGAGGTGTTTTGCGGGTACGATTTTCCGAGTGAAATGGACGAGACAGCGAATTACTTGATAAACCTCCACTTTCATGTCACTGCGATTCTTAAAATCAATCTCCCTTTACTTTTCAGATGAAAAATTTAAATAAGAAATTATAAAAGAAAAAGAAAAAGTAAATTTCTGTTTGGTCCTTAGCTGCCGCGTGAAAATATCATTTCACCATGTCGTCCGAGCCTGCCGCCAAGAAGAGCGTCGGCATCGTCGCCTTTCTCAAGCGCAAGCCGGGCCTCACTCCAGACGAGTTCTACCGCTACTGGCGCGATGTCCACGGTCCGCTGGTGAGGCCGTGGGCAGTCAAGCACGGATTCCTGGAATACCGCCAGGTAAGGATAATCGTTCCAAAAAGACGGAAGTTTACACTTTCTAATATGTTCATTCATATGTAGGTCCACCTGCACGCCGATCTCAATGCCAACCGGTCGCCAGTGGGCCCTGAGATCGCCGGTAAGAACACGGAGCTTGAGAATTGGGATGGGTGCGCAGTTTTTGAGCTGGAGAGCTTGGAGAAGTTCGAGGCAGCCTTTCAAGACCCTTTCTATAAGGATGTCATCTCCAAAGATGAGGAGCAGTTTGTAGACAAGGCGGCAGGCGTGATGCGGCGGCGCGGCGAACTGAACCGGATTATCTGAGCCTCTGCTGTAGGCAATGTGTTTTTTAGGTGCAGGTGGTGCGTATGTATGGAGATAGCTTTAGCCGGTGGAAAGACGGCACTCATAACTATTAAGGCGCCCAAAAAGGGAAAACGGCAGAGTAAATGAGGACAATCAAGAACGTCGAATTTTTTCGTATATCATTTAATAGTATTTGCCAAGACCTAATATAACAAGACACGCAGGCTATGATATAGGATTACTTCACCAGTGGAAATCATGCGGAGGCAGAGTATACGTACAAAGTGAGCCGAATGGTCTTGCAAAGCGCATAGAAGAGGATTGGAAAATGTAGCACATGCCGCTCTGATAGTTCATGCTCTTGTCTAATATTGCATTCTCTCGACGACTTCGAAGATGCTCAATGCGTGCCAGGCAGTGACTTGGCCGCTGCTGCTGGTGACTTGTTGCCGTGCAGCGGCAGTGCCACCGCCGCCACCAAAGTCAGCATATTCTGCCCCGGCTGCCGCTGCTGCCGCCGCCGCCGCGGCGCCCACGACGACGATGATTCCGGCGACCAGCTTCAACTCGCAGGCGGACTTTGACGCGGTGTGGGACTACAACTACCCGTGGGGCACAGACCACAACGGGGCTGCGCGGATGGACAAGGCGCAGGCGGTGCTGGCGGGCGGGACGCTGACGCTGACGGCGAAGCGGGTGTCCGGGCAGAAGCCGGCGCACCACGGCGGCAAGGACATTGCGGTGCACTACCTGGCGGGGGCGGTGCACGCGCGGCAGCACGTGACGATTGGGGCGGGCGAGACGGTGGAGCTGGCCGGGCAGTTCCGGGCGCCGGTGGCGCGCGGGACGTGGCCGGCGTTCTGGCTGACGGCGGTGGACGGGTGGCCGCCCGAGGTGGACCTGGCGGAGTGGAAGGGCAGCGGCAAGATCTCGTTCAACACGTTCAACACGTCGAGCCAGGTGGCGGCGCGCGACGTGGCGTACCCGCAGCCGGACCGCTTCCACGCCATCCGCTGCGTGCTGTGGGACGAGAACGGCCGCGACGTGGCCGTCCGCTTCTACATGGACGACGCGCTGGTGACGACGCAGGTGGGGCGGGGCTTCACCGGCAAGGCGATGTACCTGTGAGCTTCGCTACCCACCCTTCTTTCATTCCAGGCTATTTCATTTTGTTCTATTTCATTGCGTGTCCTTGTACTGGGAGCTAACTCGAACTCTACTCAGGATCATCAACTTACAGATGGAAGGCTCGTCTGGATCGCCTGGTCCAGAATCAGGTACGTTTTAGCCACTGTGAGGTTACAATCGCTTAAGATTCACATTTCATTGACATAGCCTCCACCTAGATACCGAATATTCAGCTCAGAACGTGTCTGTCATTTCGTACAAGTCGTCTTAGCCGTGGGTTGTGCTGTTCGCCGTTGCAGAGATGGTAGGAGAGAGAATTACGGAGTACAAGGCTCTGTCTAGTAGTGTAAGATACCTACATATCTAGTGCTGTCTTATGGGGGGGTAAGATAAGGCTGTAACTATGTCATAGCCCACAGCCACATGACACTACAGTGGCCGATAACGATAAGGGAGGGGCGACCAAATAGCTGAAATAGAAAAAAAGAATTTAAGCAACAAAAAATTGGATCACCGAGGAGCAGCAAAATTCATTGAACATCGCCCAATTACAAGGCAGACTTCCCAACTTTTTCTTCTGCGTCACAGCCTCCCCGGCACGAGTCACCGGGGTTGAAATTGAGAGCATGCTCGCAATCCTTTCCCCTTTTTGCATTATGGCCTAACATCCCCGGCCTCTTCTGTTCTTCATGACATCTGCATTTCTGCCTCTGAGATCCCGCCACGAACGCTCTCTCAAGCTTCGGCTCTCTAGTTTATCGCGAACTCTTCCCTTCTGTGCTTGCCTATTACGCTGCTCTCCAGCCTCTGCGCTTTTCTTCTCAACCTCTTCAGCAGCTTTTTCCCCGGCATACCCTCGACATCCCAAGCGGAAGCCCTTTCAGCCGACCGCTCAGTCCACGCCTAAGCCGACGACTGCCTCTCCTTTCACCCACTCGCACCGCGGTGCGGCAAAGCCCTTAGCTCGAGGATTTCTGTCCTCTGTCATCCCCGCCGGCCTCTTCTCCAGCCGCGTCACATCCATCCCCGCCAAGCGATACACGCGCTCCAGGAACAGCCGGGCCCATTTCTTCTTGTTTGAACGGCACTCGGCCAGGACTCCGCATCCCAGGTCGCCGCATCACCAGCAGCAGCTCCTCGCGCGCTCCGTCAAGCGCCCCGTCGCCCCCATGCTCAACTACGTCCAGGTCCTCACCACGCCGACGGCAGACACGCCGGGCACCTGCCTGCTGGTCCACCACGACAACCGCCGCTACCTCTTTGGCAACATCGCCGAGGGCACGCAGCGGGTCTTTGTGCAACAAAGGGTGTCGCTGGCCCGCGTCGAGGAGATCTTTTTGACGGGACCCATCGGCTGGCACACGGCGGGCGGCCTGCTGGGCATGATCTTGACCGTGGCCGAGGTCGTCTCGGCCGCCCGCGCAGCCGCAGCCGAAGAGGCGGCCCAGAAGGCCGCCAAGAAGAAGTCAAACGGCGGTGGCGCTGCCGGGAGTGCAGCAGCAGCGACGGCTGCGCCCAGGAGCCTCAATATCCACGGCGGCATCAACCTGACGCACCTCCTGGCGACGGCCCGGCGGTTTGTCTTCCGCAAGGGCCTGCCTATCCACCCTCACGAAGTGCGAGAAGACGCTGCTGCCGGTTCCGCTTCGGGCGGCGACTCGGACGCGATCCGCGACGCCGACTGGGCAGACGAGAACATGATGGTGTGGTACGTGCCTGTTTTCGCCGATGCAGCAGGCCACAATGCCTCTGCTGGCAGCACTAGCGGCGACGTTGGCAGCAGGCTGTCGGCTGCGTCGCGCAAGCGCAGCCACGACGACATGGAAAAGGATGCGGGTGTCGTTCCCGCCGCCTCCTCGACCTCCTCCCTGTCGGAGCAGCAGAAGGCGGACCGCCAGCTGGTCGACTCGGTGGTGACGCACATGTTCGACTCGGACTGGAAGCTGGACGCGCTCGTGGAGACGACGCTGCACGCAGCCAAGCTGCCGGCCAAGCTGTTTGTCAAGGACAAGGCCACGGGCCACCTCAAGGTCTACGACGGCCCGCTGCCGGGCGAGGCCGCCGACGTGCCCGACATTCCCGTGCTAGTGCGGCAGCCGTGGCCCGGCGCGCTGATTCAGGCGCTGCCGCGCACCGCGCCGTCGCGCCAGTCGCTGTGCTACATTGTGCGGAACCACCCGCGGCGCGGCAAGGTCAACGCCGCCGAGGCCGCGCGCCTGGGCGTGGCCAAGCGCGACATCCGCCTGCTGGTCGACGGCCAGAGCGTCACCGCCGCCGACGGTCGCGTCGTCACCCCCGACATGGTCGTGGCCCCCGCCGTCGAGGGCGCCGGCTTCGCCGTCGTCGACCTGCCCGACGCCTCCTTTGTCGACGGCTTCCTGGCCCGCCCCGAGTGGGCCAGCGCCCGCGTCATGGCCGCCGTCGACACCATGTTCTGGATCCTGGGCCCGCGCGTCCTCGACGACCCCCGCGTCCGCGACTTTATGCGCGCCCACCCCGCCGTGCGCCACACCGTCGCCTCCGCCGACGTCTGCGCCGACCGCCTGGCCCTGTCGTCCGCCGCCGCCCTGCAGGTCAAGCACCACCGCGTCGACCCGGACCGCTTTCCCCTGCAGCAGTACAATAATGTTGCGCCACAGACGCCTGCGGCGGCGGATGCGGCGGAAGCGGCGGCGATTTCGACAGAATCGGCATCCGCGCCCGCCGCCGCCCCGTTCCAGCCCGCGCGGCCCGGCTGGTCTGTGCGGCTGGCGCCCCAGATCGTCGAGGAGGACGCCAAGGTCTTTCCCTTTGTCGACCTGCCCGCCGCCGTGCGGGACATGGACCCGCGCGTGCTGGAGCTCGCAGATGCGGCGCGCGCGCAGATCGCCGCCTCAGACGCCGCAGCCGCCGCAGCACCGCCGGCGTCTGCCGCCATGCTGCCGCTGCCGCACCCGGACACCGAGGTCATCCCGCTGGGCACGGGCTCGGCCATGCCGTCCAAGTACCGCAACGTGTCGGCGACGCTCGTGCGCGTGCCGGGCGTCGGCAGCTACCTGTTCGACTGCGGCGAGAACACGCTGGGCTCGCTGCGCCGCATGCTCGGCGCCCAAGAGCTCGACGCCGTCCTCTGCGACCTGCGCGTGCTCTGGATCAGCCACCTGCACGCCGACCACCACCTGGGTACCGTGAGCGTCATCCGCGCCTGGCGCGACGCCACAGCGGCGGCGGCTGCTGCTGCTGCGGGCGGCAGCGGCAGCGGCAGCGGCAGCGGTGATAGCGCCGCGCTGCCCCGCCTCGCCGTCGCCTCCCACATCGGCATGCTGCAGTGGCTGCGCGAGTACGCCGACGTCGAGGACTTTGGCCTGGACCGCCTGCGGCAGATCGAGCTGGGCGGGAACAGCACAGACGCTGCCGCTGCTGCTGCTGCTGCTGCTGCTGGCGCCGGCGAGAGCGACGCCCACAACCATCAGCACCCCCACCCACGGTCCGGCAAGATCTGCGCGCCCATCGTCTTCGACGAGCGCGAGGCCGCCGAGTTCGGCCTGCAGCGCATCGACGCCTGCCGCGTCGAGCACTGCCACGGCGCCCTGGCCACCGTTTTCACGTGGCCGCCGGCCGCCGACAGCAGCGCCGGCCCACTCAAGGTCGCCTACTCGGGTGACTGCCGCCCGTCGGCCGACTTTGCCCGCATCGGCCGCGGCGCCACCCTGCTCTTGCACGAGAGCACTTTTGACGACGAGCTGCGCGGCGAGGCCCTCGCCAAGAAGCACAGCACCATGGGCGAGGCCCTCGACGTCGGCCGCCGCATGGGCGCCCGCCGCGTCCTGCTCACCCACTTCTCCCAGCGCTATCCCAAGATCCCCGTCTTCGGGGAGAGCGGAGGCGAGGCCAGAGAGGAGGGCGCTGACGGGGCCGACAGCTTGCCGCCGTCTGAGATGCAAGTGCTCGTGGCCTTTGACCAGATGCGCGTGCGGCTGCGCGACTTCCACACGGCGGCCGCGTTCCTGCCGGCTCTGCAGAAGCTGTATGAGGGAGAGGAGAAGGGGTAAATTAAGAGACGTGCTCTTACCGTGCTTCGCTCACTCACCAGTAGCTACGTTATTTTTATCACGACGCTATGCTCACATGAGTACAAATAGATTTAGAATTGTCTCAGTCAAGAGTTTCAGCAAATCCTTTTATAGGACAGTAAAAATAGTAAATAAATATCTAGCACGATATCATAGCAGTATGTTACAAGAGACTTACATAGCGAAGCAAATCGCAGAATAAGAAAAAAAAAAAAATACAAACCTTAGAAGAAGACAGCCGGCCACTCTGTTGCTTTCGTCATCGCGGACGTAGGTCGACGTTTTGGCGTTGGCGGCAGTGGCCATGTTGGTGGTGGCCCCGCTGGCGGAGGGCAGCGTGCCGCCTTTCTCTGGCCGTTTATCTGTCTCAGCTGCTGGCACTGTGCATCTCCTCTGGGAGGTATCGCGGGCATTGTCCTAGGTCCAGGAGGCGCGGCTGGTTGCGGTCGGGGTGGCCGAGAAGACGGTACAGGCTTGGATGTGTTTGAAGGACCCGGCGAGCTACGACTAGGTGGAGGAGCATCACCAGCAGTAGTATTTTTAGGCCGAGTTTTGTTGGACTTTTCAGGCAGCGGCATGTTTTGCGATTTGCGGGCAACGGGGAGCCGTGGAAGTGATGAGTTCCGCGGTAGAGTTGGCGGCGGCCGGTTGTTGCCGGGTTGAGAATGGTTCAAATTCCGAACTGGAGCCCGGACGGTGTCGTTTTTACTGCTGTTACTGATAAGGCGCTGGCCATGCACAGCATGACGAGCAGATGCCACGGGGCCCCTCGCTCGGCGCTGCTCCCGCTCTCGTTCTTCACGTTCTTGAAAGCGCCGGCTCGCTATGACACAGCTAATGGAATCATCGGGAAGGACCGTAGCCGCGTTGATGCCATCAGACTGGCTCTGTTCTTCACTATAGAAAGAAGACGAAGGACGCACCGTCGTGGTGTGGTCATCTTCCATTCCAAAAGCCGCAGTTACCTCAGCTTGAAGAGCGACATACGACGAGGGCGTGGGAGCTTTGCGGACCGAAGAAGGGGTTGTAAAAGTAGTTGCAGCAGCGGAAGCTCTGGCCTGATGAGCACGTGTAGATTCTACCATAGAAGGCAATGGCCGTTGCTTGGCAGCAAATTCACTTTGAAGACGAGACGTTGGGACCACAGCGCGATGCGGGCTCTGGCCCGCGGCTATTCTCCGTATCGGAATTCTCGAAGGCGATAATGCTGGCGGAACCGATGGCCGGCAAGATCGCAGATATGCTACCTTTGACCGACTGCTATCTAGAGATTTGGAAGTTGCGGAAGAACGCTGTGACATCACCGTGGCAGACGATGCCGGAATCGGGGATAGAGGACGGTTGGCAGGTTGGTGGACTTCGAGATGCTCCTCCATCCTGGATGGAGTCTCGGTGTGCACAGAGATCGCGACATGAGAGGACTGTGGAATGTCAATCTCATTATGATCAGAGACTGTATCACCATCGGCAGAGTAAATGTCTCCCAAGTATTCGTAGTTGACAGCGTTATCATCGCAAGTCTCTTGTGTCTGCTGCACTTCTTGCTGTACAGGGGAAAAAATAGTCAGCGATTCAAGCATCTCTTCGCCGTATTTCTCTCCTAGTTCGGCAGTGGGTTGTGAATTTTGGTCCTCTTGGACATAATTGAGCTGTTCATAGAGCTGCTCATAGAGCTGCTCCATCTCTTCCGAATCATGCGGCACGAGCACATTGTCTTGGCCAGCAAGACCAGCAGCACCGGGCTCTTCTCTTTGCAGGATCTGGTCGTCATCATCATTGCCATTGAACCGGTTCCTCTCGTCACGGGCCGACCATGAAGCGCTGTCTGCTGGAAGCAGCGGAAGCGGCAAGCGATGGCCGTATCTCGTGACCATGCGGGACGGGTGTTTGCTGTACGACCAGTAGTGCCTGTCGCCATGCCGATGGCGATGACGCTTTTCCTGGCCCTCCTGCTCCAGGTGCCGACACCAGCGAACTTCGCACCGCCGGGCGGCAAGGATTTCCTGTGCCAAAATCTCGCTGCGGCGGCGGATCTCGGCGGCCGCCTCGCTGCCAAAGAGGCTCACGTAAGGCTCCAAGATTGTCCACAAGTGTGGATGGCGCCTGGGCGAAGCGGCGAGGTAGTCATCTAGACCCTCTTTGCTCTTCGGATCGGCCGAGGCTCCTTGTCGCTGCCTGTGTCTCGTTTTTTCTCTGCTCCTTTCCCGCCGCCGCTGTTTCTCATCCGCCTCCAGGGCCATGCGGCTGAGCAGACTTGCGCGCAGGTCTATGAGAGTCTGGCTCCGCGAGCCCACAACCGCTACAACACATGCCTCGCAGGGGAGGTCCAGGTGAGGGGTGCAAGAGACTCGACGTCCTTGGTCTAGGCTTTGAAACGTGAGCGGATCACACCACAGCGCACTCAGTCCAAGCATACGATGACTCCAGTCCTGCAGAGCCGGCGAGTGGCATGTGTCGTAGTGTGCGCTAGAGCTGTCGTTGTCATTCCGTGGGTGACGCCGGACAGGATCGGCCCAATCTGCCACTTCACGTGAAATGTAATAGAAAGCCTCACGCATCAGGGAGGGGTGCAGCTTGTGATGTGCCGAGCAGAGCACCGTCGGGGGGTCGCGTGGGTGAAGGATGACGTCCAAGTGCACGCCTTGAGATGCGGCCCGAGCAGCGACGTTGTCAGCACCGCCAGTTGCTGCCATGATCATCTTCTTGGCCGTCTGTGCGACTCTGGTACCGATGCTGAGTGGAATAGGCGGGAGCAGCAGACACGTTGGCAGCCGGGCAACCTGTGCTTCCTGTTTCATCCGCCAGCTGGCCGAAGGGCGGACAGTCCCCCGGCCGGCTCGTCTAAGCTCCTCTGGAGGAAGGATGAGAATGGTGGCAAGCTCATATATGGCTTTCTCAGGGATGTCGTTCAGCATGATGCCCATCGTATTCGTTAGGTCTGGGAGTTTTGATAGACCTAAGCTCACCCTCCAGCTTTTACAACACTGTTTGCTGTTGGACAAACAGGGCACGGCACTGTCTTTTCGCGTTCAAACCAAGGTGGACAGTACGTTCGTAATATCTCGTAGGATAACACTAGAGAGTAAAGTTAGAAGGACACGGGGCTTGTTTGCTTACCTGTTGTTGTAGATGAACAGAACTGTCCTGGGAGGTTCCTCTTCCTGTTTGTAAGAGCAAGAAGGCAGTAGAACGCAGAGAACAAAGGTGCAGCAATCAATCTCTGTTCCTTGGTCAACAAGCAAACAGAAGGATGCACGGCGTGTGCTCGACAAAGATCCAGAATTTCGGGCCAAGCGATGCTCTTGGAAATGTTGAACACTTGTTCTTGGAAAATGGCCATGGTATCAACAGATACGAGAGAGAAGGCAAGAGATGGTACGATTGAGTCTTAAATATACCGATGCAATTAGAGGTAGAATAAAAATAATGATGCTCATGATGCTGTTCACACAATCGATTTTCGATTTTTTTTCTCTGTATTACTGTCGCTCTTTGTCTTCATAATGTGGCTTGTTTGCTTTGTTCTAAATGTAATCCGGCTATCCAAACTTGTGAACAATGGATATGTTAGCAAGACGCCACGTTTGTTCGGGGCAGAAGAAACATATGAAAGAAGCCAGACGGAAGAGCCATACCAGAGAAAGCGATGGAACAATGCTCGGCCTTGCATTAATAGACATTCTATCGTCACCGATCATCGTCTTAAGTGAATTCGACGTGAGGATACTGTGGCAGTGTTTGTCATGTTTCCTATCTTTTCTGCATCGACGTGCTCTTTTTCTTTTTCATGCTTCGTCCCTTTGCTGCGCCGACTGGATGATGTGTGCCTTTCTAAAATGTAGACCAACCTAACCCCTTTGAACTCCAGCTCTTTTGCAGAAGGGAGACGAAAAGAATCTGCACCGCGAGCAGAACACTTGTGTAAAGTATAGAACATAACACTACTAACCGTAACAGCAAACAATGAAGAGAAAAGGTGGCTTAACAAGTCATGTACCGTCTCCAAAAAAAAAAAATAACAAGCATCAACCGAGAATAAAGATGTAAGATATCCGTAAACGCAACGCCAGAGTCGAAGATATAATATGAACAAAAAGACAAGCCGCCCCGTCGCTCGCCGCTATTTCAATACGCCTCTGCCAAAGCAGTCATGCTCATGCTCCAAAAATAGGTCTCCAGATCGTTTCCCTAGAAAAAGTTATTTCCAGTTCCGTTGTAATTCCCCGTGCAACTCCCCCCGTAGGTCCCATGCAGTTCCGTTCGTATCGTGGCAGTGATGCAGTTCTAGATATGCAAGATCCATTTTGTACATTAAATCTACGTGGCCTAGAGCCCTTCGGAGACCAGCCTACCCATGCAGCTGGGCTACTCGGGTTGTTGTCCGCTCTCGCGAGGCTCGCGCTCTTTCGTGTCGGATTTTGGCTGCCTCAGTGCCGTCATCTTGAACAGCAATCTCGCGGAACCAGGGATGCTGCAGGGCCTCCTTTGCGGTTATGCGCTGCGTAGGATCGTAGATGAAAATGCGCTTGAGCAGATCCAGAAACTGCCGCAAGAAGGTGTTGCTGCTTGGGATGATATCCTGTTGTGCCGCCGTTGGTTAGTGCCCCGGAAAGAAATGAAAGGGTAAGAGTGGAGAAGATCAAGGACATTCGATAACATACGTTCAGCTTTTTCATCGCCTTGACAAACCTCCGAGACGCTCTTGTCGTCTCGCCGCTTGGGTAGTCAAGCCTTAACCTCTTAAAGTATCTATTTCGTGGAATTAGTGAGACGTTGCAAGACGCGAAGCGCCAGCTGAGGGGTGGAAATGCTTACTTGGATGCAGGGTTGCCACCGTGTCTTGTGGACTTAACCACCTGCTGGACGAGGTGCGTGTCGATGCGGGCATCACAGACGGCTTCCATCATAGCCAGATGCTCGAGGTTATCATGCGTCTGGAAGAGGGCATCGCCAGTGAAGAATTCAACGAGGATGCAGCCAATACTCCAGATATCGCATGGGAACGACCAGCCTAAGCCTAGGATAATCTCCGGAGCGCGATAATGCCTGGTAGACACCACAGACGAATGATATTCGTCTTGGAATGTAGCAGAACCAAAATCGATGAGCCGGATTTCGGTATCGAGAAGGACTTTGCGTTGGGTGGCTTGTCTGGCGATGGTGGTGGAGGATGAGGGTATTTTGCGGTTGTATGTGAAGGTCTGGTAGTTTGAATCGACGAGGAGGATGTTTTCGGGCTTAAGATCCGTATGGATCAATTGTAGGTCGTGGAGGACTACATGTTGTTGTTAGTGATCAAGAAGAGAAGGCAGGAGTGCGTTCATGCCGAAGATACATATGCAAGAGAAGTGGGAATGGGGGAAAGAAAGCAGAAAGTACGTACAGGCTACACTTGTGAAGAGCTGACGAGCAAAACTCTGGATCTGGCTGTTGGGAAATGGAACGAAGCCGTTCCCCTTAAGAAAATCGAAGACGCTCTGGCCCAAGAGATCCATTACAATGCAGATGTGGCCGCGGAAGTCGAAGCATTCCCGCAAGTGGATGCAGCGGTTTCGGTTTTCATGATCGTTGGCCTTGAGGGTTTCAAGCACACGGAGTTCAATCCGCGACGCATCGCGGTATTTTTGCACAGAGCGGATGATCTTAATAGCAACCAGCTCGTTTCTCCGACGGTCGCGGGCTTGGACGACCTTGCCAAAGGTGCCTTGGCCGAGTAATTTGACCATTTGGTCTAGACGTTGGAAGTTAGTAATCGATTGCAAAAATAGAGAAAACAGGGAGACGAGTATAGATGAGGTAGGGAATAGAGAAAAGCACAAACGTACATCGTTCCGTTAAATCTGCATCAGGGACGACGATATAATGGCCGTCGTCGTCATCCACCTTTACATTTTGTTTATGGTAAACCTGCAGGTAATATATTAGCACAATTGCCTAGGAGAAAGAAAAAAAGAACGGTCGAGATAAACTAGAAGAATTGGCGGTCAAAGAAAGACAAAATAAGAAAAGAACTCATCACTCACGTCATGGATGACTTTCACATCAACGTCCGGTGCCTTTACCGGCGGGAGAGGCGGTGGCCGATAGTTTGCAAAGGCGAGGCCTAGAGCAGCGACGTCGCGGTCTCGCTTCTTAGACTCGTTGGCAATCTGCTGCCGGGTGGTCCGCTTCCGCTTCTGGCTGGCCAGGCTGCTGTCATATTCATACTGGCCGTTGGTCGAAGCGAGGGAGGTGGCGGCGGTGTTTGCAGCGGTCGTAGCGGCTGTTGTTGTGTAAAGGGAGGAATTGGAGTTGGAATTGCGCTCGCTAGAGATGGTGGATCCGCTGGAGTGCTGGACGTAGTTGTGGACGGGGTCGTACCGGCTGCTGGTGCCGTTGCTCACGGCGAGCGTCGAGGACGTGGAGAGCTGATCGTCTTGCCGCCTCCGCTTCTTGGCAATGTGGCGGTCGCTCCCGAGATGGTCCTGCTGGTCGTAGTGATATAGAGCGGCTGAGCCGTCGTCGACGGCTGCCCGGCTGGAGCCGATGGCATCGCCGTTGGCGTAGTGCAGATCGGCTCCCAGGTGGCTGCTCTCCTCTTCGCGGTCTGGGGAGTCCTCAATGACAATGACCTCTTGGGGCAGGCCGTTCTTGTAAAAAGACTCCCAGTCGGGAGGGCCAGAGCGACGTCTCTTGCGCGGCGGCTGGGAGTCGCCGGACAGTCGTGCCTGGTGGGAAGTCATGGTGGCAGCAGCGTGCATGCCAGCGTCTGCAATGGGTGCGGACGGCGTGCCCGCGGATGCCGTGCCGTTTGTGTGCCTTGCACTAGAGGCAGTAGCTGCTGTGTAGCTCGGGGACGAGACGGCAGCGTCGTGGTGGCTGCTGTGGCTATGAGTTTGAGTGTGGGCGTGGGTGTGGTTGTGGACTGTGTTGGGATGGTAGATGGGCCGAGAGTGGTTTGTGTGGTTGGCTGCAACAGCGGCGCCGTTGGTCATGACTGACGCAGCAAGATGGACACCGCTGGAGACGGAGGATGGAGAGTAGGGAGCGTAGGAAGAAGAGGGCGAAGAAACAGAAGGCGGCCCCAGACGGGTGGACGAGCCGGGGAGGGTTGGCCGGTACGAAGACTGGTGGTTAAATGGATGATGATAACCACCAGCGTAATGAGGAAGCGTCGCGGTGGCGGTAGTGGGTGTCGACATTGTGTGGGCAGATGGGCAGGAAAAGGAGGGAAGTCACTGTCGTCGGGTAGTGAGGAAACGTCTCTCTTCTCGCCGAGACGATGGCAGAGAGGAAGAGGAGGAAAATGAAAGACGAGAGTTTCGTCGAGAAAAGAACGAGGGGGCGTTGCCTTCGTGAGGGCGATGATGATGGTAGGCAGTATGGGGGAACTGGGGGAATTAGGGAGCCAAACACTCGTGTGGACGAGGCGTAGGCGTGCGGGTATGGGTGTGGTGTGTGTGTTGTGTGTGTGCCGTCCCAGAAATATAGTGGATAATTAATGGGTCTGGCGTGAAGCGGTAGCGAGTACAGACCCTAACGACTAGGGGGTTGTTCTGTAGCGTGCGTCTACTGTTTTCCGATAGCGTGCGGATCTGTGATGTAGAAGTCGGTCCCAAGAGACCTCGGGGCCAAAGCAAATGGGTTTTTCTTTGGAGAATTTCGACGTTTTTGGATCTCTGTTCGAGTCCTCTCGTTTGAGGCAAATTCGGTAGAAAAGATCGAAAGAGGAGTGAATTCACGGAAGGCCAGTGCCTTGTCGTTATGGGTGCATTGGACGCAGCATTGGCGCAGAAGGGAGGAGGAAAGTGGAGTGTTCGCTTCTTGGTTTTCGTTTTTCTGTCGCCGTACTCCGTACGTATTCGAGTGATTAGGAAGCTAAAGTGAGCAAAGTGAAAGAAGAATCGAAGAGAGCTAGTTGAAGCAAGCAGAAGAGGCGCAGAGGACGTCAGTCTGAGGTTGAGGAAGAATTCAGCATGTCCAAAAGGGGAGGAAACAAAGACGAGGAATGCGAGAAAAGAGGGAAGCCAAAGTTTTGTTGTGGTTCTCAGGGCCGCTGTGTTTGTGTGTGTCTCGAGTGTGCGTGCGTCTGTACTCTGTAATTGTGTGTGTGTACTATCTGTGTGAAGACGAGCGCCTCTACGAGTGTTTGTGTATGTATTGATTAGTTATGGTGTATATCTCCATACAGTGGGTGAATGCCTAGTAACTTGAAGCGCTGATATGAGGGTGTATTACTCCGACGATTACGTCGTAGGGTATGAGTAGGTTTTTCTCTTTACTATTTTTTTTTCTTTGCTTCTTCTTCCTCCTCTTCTTCTTCTCTCCTACAGTCTCGTCTCCTCTCTCCTCTCACTCTCGTTCCTGTCTCCTCCCCCCGTCACATTGCCAGCGGATTACCGAAGTAACAGCCAGAGTGCGCTGGTATTGGATGGCTGGCTGGCTGACTAGCCCAGGGAAGGGAACCAGCGGCTGCCGGCTGGTTGTCGTGGCGGTGGAATGGGGAAAGGGAAAAAAGAGAGAAAGGAGCCACTATGGAGCCACTATGGAGAGACTACGCGGACGTCTGTGAGTGAGGAACGCAACCAGGCCAGGCCGTGTGAAGACAGTCCAAGACAGTGCTGGCAAGAAAAAAAAGTAGTTCCCCCCATGCTCAAGTGCGTTAGAGGGTTTCTTGGGTGACACTCCTCCGTCCTTAGTGCGGGATTACGCCTTTTGCTCTCTTATCGCCATTTTGGGACTCTTTGCAATTAATTATAGTGGCCGTCTTGTGCTTGCTAACTATTAGAATTTTGATTTCATTGTTTTATTGTTTTTATTGTTTTATTTTTGTCTTTTCTTTCATTTCTTTTTTTTTTTTTTTTTTTTTTTTTTTTTTTTTTTTTTTTTTTCTCATTTGCCTGGCTTCTTTTCGTTCTATTCTTTTCTTTTCTCTATATTATACGAGCTGTCTCTCCCCAACGGCATCAATAGATCTTTTCTCTCCTGCACGATGCCCCTATTTCTCAGCTTTTTGGCGGTATGTACGACTGACTATCTGATATTGTGTGTTGTCCGTGACTACTGTGTCAGAAGTATTGGCTCGGCCACTGTGTCCAGGAGGAGTTGTTTGTAGTGAAATTTTTGGTGTCAAATTGGTGTCAATTTGGAAGGAGCCAAAAACGCGCTGGGCGAGGCGAAACAAACAAGAGGGTGGCGGAAATTGACCAAGGGAAGGAAGGGAGACCAGCCGGCAAAGAGACAAAGCACTAGAGAATGAAAGAAAAGGCAAAGCCAAGATAGATAATATCAGGAAAGATAATAGAATCCAATAATGCTATGACACTGACGATACGATACCAATAGCGCAGACTGTCAGACAGTACGACATTCACGACGACGACGCCAAACAAACCAAAGAAAAAGATGGAGCATGCCAAAACAGCCAGGGACCCGTCTAGTTGTCTCCGGCGACATGGTGCGCCATTTCAACTGATCTGCAGCCCCCCAGTGCTGGTCCCTGCACGCTGAGCAACCTGCAACTCTGGGTCTTCCTGGTGCCATCCCCTGTAATTTGTTTGGCTGTTCGCGTCTTTGCCCTGTCTCAGCAGGTCTTTTTCTGCAGAACATGCCTTTCGTGTGGCCGCACTCTGTTCGCATTGCGCGCTCGTCTTTGTCGGGCCAGGCTGCCTAGGCTGTGCGCGCTCTCTCTGTGTCTTTTCTTCTTTTATTTTCTTCTTGGGCTCTACGACTACTGCGACGTGCGAACTTTTGTGTCGTCTCTTTTTGCAGGTTTGCCTTGCTTCTTTTTGCCTGGTCTTTTCTTTTTCCTTTTCGTTGAGCCCTTAGTTCCTTTTTCCCCTTGATCTCCTTCGTTTTTGTTTGTTCTTTGGCCCGCACTCCGTCGTGTCTCTGCTGTGTCTCTCCCTTTGCTTCCGGATGAGCATCAAGCAGCAATCCGGAAACAGGGACACTGTTTCTGTATTAATCGCGAAGAGGGGCGAGTTTTGGGGGACGTGCCCACCCCTGCCACAGCGTAAATTACATCAGTGGCATTATTACAGTATAATTAAATATAGCGAAGCAGCGACGAAGACATGAAAGAGAAGAGAGGAGAGGTATGAAGTCTGTCTCAAAAAGGTCTACTCTTTTTTTTCCTCCTCCTCCTTCTCCTCCTCTTCTCTTCCACCCTCCTCTGGAATACACATTTTGGTCAGAGTTGCAAAATTGCCACCCTCAGCGAGAACAAGAGAGAGGAGATGCAAGAAGCAAAAAGAAAATGCATACGTTATACTGTACATTGACAAAGTTCCTAAGGCTTGAATAAATTTGGTAGATACGTAGGAGGCGTGTGGAGTAATGCTGTATGTAGTAGAGCGCGGGCGGCTTCCCCAAGATCTAAGGACAGTGCTCCCAAGACTGTGGTACTGTGTCATTCTAACGTGTACGACTAAGCGTTGTACGGTACGAGCACGAGAATTAGGATGCCTTTTTGGCAGGCTGAGAATGGATTAGGGGAGGGTTTTCAGCCAGTAGACTCCTTCTCCACCCACCAAAAACAAGATGCTCGTACTGCGAGAAGAACACCCCTCTGGAAGGGCAAATATGGTTGGATAATGTCGGTCCCATCACATCGCCCTCTTCTCAACAGGCTGGAAGCATTGCAGGAGTGTGAGATTGCTGAGCAGCGGCGTCAAAAAAAAAGTTTTGTGGCTTTGTTGGGCAGTGCCATTCCAGTCGTATTTCGAGAAGCCGAGACAATATGACGAGAAAAAGAACCACCGCCTCAGTAAGATCAAATACAGTAAGAGGCACAAAAATACGGAGTATTAAGTACGAGTATATTGCGTTCCTAGTGTCTTACCGAATGCACAATAGAGAAAAAAACCACTTTAACTACGTGTATGGGCGAGTTCGTTGGCCCGTTGCAGAGAGTGAAAAAGGCAGGTACCGCGTCTCCGCAAAAGTGGTTCTTGGCTATTTAGCGCTGCAGCAGGGCGAAAGAAATGAACGAGGGTGTGAAAGAGAGCAGGCAGGGAACGGCGGAAGAGAAGAGAGAAACAGGCGACCAGAACAAGCAAGGAAACAAGCAAGGAGAGAGGACGAGCGAGAGACGAACTGACGAGGGACTGAACCGCATACTACCTAATAATACTTGTACGAACTTGTTCTCAGCGAGTATATATCTTACCATGCTCGTACATATTTACTACACGACGCGGCTAGATCGGGTACCTAGAGCGACCATGACGAGGCATGACGAACAAGCAGAAGACAAGACCTTCCAAGAAACACTGACGTGGGAGAGACGAAAGGACAAGCGACGAGACGAGAGGCTAAAGAGCCTAGTCAGAAAGATAGGCGTCCTCGCGTCGTATATACACCGTAATTCCACGCCGCCCTCGTGCGGAACAAGGCGAAGAGGCGGAGTTTATCTTGTCCATCACTAATAGCCGTGCCTCAAGGGTTTTTTTTGTTGGCAGATATGGGACTGAGGGGACGTGTCCGCTACCTGTTCTTCTCTAACAGTAGTGAAAACAGCCAGACCAGACTGAGCAATACTTGCGTGGTCCTTTTGTCAGGGCAGCAACCGTCTTCGTTCCTTTTTTTATTTTTTTATTTTTATTTTGCTCGTTTTATTCTGCTGCATATTCCTTTTTCCGCCTGCTATTTTCTTATATGCTAGATCATTTACCCAATTTATGTACGACAGTAAAGTCTGATGTCGTTGGCTGCTCCGAATGTTCCGTCACTTTTCTATGCTCCATGTCACTTTTTCTTTTTTTCTTTTCTGATTTTCCCCCTTCCCTCTATTATTTGGCCTTATTGCCGGGATTCAACAGTTCATCTCGGAAGTTGATTGCCTCCATTCTTATCCTGCCAGTGTGCCGCTTTCGTGTGCAGAAACTTATGTAGACAGAGTAGTCCCATCTGCAATTTTTAGCAACAAAGTAAGCATCTGACAAAGTACGTATATCCATGAGAAAATTAGCAGGAGAGGTTGGAGGGAGGAGAAGAGCTAGAGGAGAGACAGAAACAAGACTCCAAGAGTTTGCAGATCCATCGTGGTTCTATTTGTTTCGGGAAACGCCCCAAGAGGAAGGGCATCCCCCCCTAACAGTGTCGCAGTAGACAACCCTCCCCGGCTGTCGCCGTCTTCTCCGCGTCGCCTGCTAGAGCGCTCTTCTTTTTTAGTCTGTACATTCCCAAGTTTTACTTGCGGGCCTGTCTCCCTATCTCTTTGCCAAGCGAGCGTAGATATCTGCAGCCCAAGAAAATACCAAACCCAACGTAAGACCGACGAGATTTACGCAGACAAGTCTCCGAGCAATCTCCTTTTCTTGATCATAATTCTACAGCTTCAAAGAAAGAGGAACCAAAGCGGGGAAGGGGAGAGAGAGTATAAAAACTGGCTCGTGGTGCAGCAGACAGTGTGTCTCAGTGCTCAGTAAAAGCCTGCATGGTGAGAAAATTATGATCATTGCAAGGTGGCAGCACAGGTACAGAGGCTCTACCAGTGCCTGTTCATGTTTCTTCCCCCCCCTCCCCCCCTGCTGTGAAAGAAATCACGCCTGAGGGGGAATAGGAGAGAGAGCGCCTGGCTTTGCGGGTTGGCTATTTCCTCCCATAGGTCCGCGGCCGCCTCGCTCCTTCCAAGTTTTTTCTCTCCCAACGATTTAGTGTTATTCCTGCCTGCGTATACTCTGTACTTCGTAAGATACATACTCCACAGGGCCACCCAGCATACCAGCATACCACGTGTTGGCGACCCTAGCGAAAAATGGACTTATGAGCAGTCGAGAGCGAGGGAATGAATGGCAGAGGAGGAAAGAAAGCAAAAAGCCGCTTGCTGCAACACCCGGTCGCTCTTACCCTGACTTTGCCGCCGTGCGGATATCGCGTCTGGCCTATCGCAGCGAAGCAAGTCAGCCAATATCATTTATTAGCATTATTGCTCTACACCCAACCCCTGGTTTCCAATACACCATATAGCGCTTCGCAATATGCCATATTTTGGAGGGGGAGGAGAGAGCAGAGAGAGTACCGAGTACGCCCACTGAAGGATCTCGCTACAAATACCACGTTGGCACGGTGGGCACGGAGGGAGAGAGCAACTCAAAGCACGCCGAACACGTCCATTTTCTTCCTTCTGCCAAGCCTTCTCTGCCATCCATTTTGCGTTTCTGCGATATTGATATCCCCCCCCCCCCCCGATGTAGCACGCGTAGAGTTTCGTCTCGTGTTTTTGCGACTCGTCTCCTTACGCTTGTTGGCTACGGCACATGGATCGGGTTGTCGATCTTCCAGCAACCTTTTCGGGGCTTTTGCATGCTGGATCGCATTTGGATCAAACATTACCAGCGTCTGCTTGAGTGGAGACGTATAGCATAGTACTCAAAAGAAGCCGAGGACAATATCTGAAATATTTATGGCGCTCCTCCGATCGCGCGTCGGCTCCTCAACGTGGAGCAGACGACATGCACAATTTTGACAACGGCCGTAACAGTGGCAATCCAAAGGTTCGCAAGAGAATGCAACAATATGATGATAGTATCTACTCTTATCTATCTCGCCCGTGAAATGCAAACACGCCCCGTCCCATCTTCATGTGTTTTGCAGCCTGCCACGAGAACGCCATCCTGTATTGCTTAAAAGCCGAGTCGACGAAGACGAAGACGTAAAATATATATTGACAAAATGATAAATGATAATAAAAAAAAAATCAATATGAGGGATGTCGAGGCGAAAGGGGGGGGGGGGGTCGACATTCTTTCTCGCGTCCTCCTCTAGATGCCCCGGTTGAACTCGACCAGGCCGCCGGGGCCGGCGCGGCCGTGGAACTCGGGCTCCAGCGCGTCGGCGGCGATGGTCTGGCGCTGGGGGAAGGCGGCCAGGGCCAGCGGCAGCACGGCGTAGCTGGTGATGAGGATCAGGCCCAGGTTGACGGGCATGGTCAGCCGCGGGCGCTGCTGCAGCCAGGCGGTGCGCTGCAGCCGCACCAGGATCAGCGGCGGGATCACCATGATGGGCGAGCTGTTGAGCACGCGCGACAGCGCCGTCTCGCCGACCGCCAGCGCAGCCGCCTTCTTGCTCTTGCCCAGCGACCGCTTGTCGTCCTCCTCGTCGCTCGCCGCGCCGTCCTTGGCGTCAGCCGCTGCCGCCGCCGCCGCTGCGCCCCGTGCCCGCGCCGGGTACACGTCGATGCCCGTGCGCATCTCCTCGCCGCGCATCAAAAACACGTTGAGGGCGCCGGCGCTGGCCACGGCCGCAAAGGGCACCAGGCGGCCCAGGACCAGGCGCGTCGACGGCCGCAGGCTCGTCAGCCGCGGCACCAGGCTGTTGAGGCCCACGGCGACCGAGCAGGAGGCGCCGACCGCCAGGAAATAAGACTGCGCCAGCTTCGCGTACGACAGCGGCGTCGACTTGTTGGCGTTGGCGTTGTTGATGGCCACGTTGAGCGACTGGTTGGCTATCTGCCAGAGGATGGTGCCTGTCGTCTGCATAGTTTGTCAGTAACACAACCCGTAAGAGAAATCAAGTAAGGGGGGGTGGGCATCGACGTACCCCTAATCCCGGCGTCAACATGCCAACTGTAACAACCAGATTCGACAGGACGAAGCACGACATGCGGAAGGGCAGAAAGACTGGCTCGCCGGTGTCTGTGTGATTCAGTCAGCAAAAAGTAAAAGCATTCGTGCGAGTCCTCCAGATATCTTTCCCTTACCTGGATGCAGCGTCGAGTCTACAATCTTCTTAGCTTTCCACAGCTCGGGTGTCATCTCCTTGACCTGACCCTGCTTGTATGCCGTGATAGCCTGCTTCGCCTGTTCCAGCCCGGTTCGACCGACCAGAAGCGTCCTATCGCGCTTGTCAGTTTCGTGCGTATAAAGCGCAGGGAGAGCCACCACTTCCATCTTACCTCGGATCTGTAATACCGGCCGTGTGCTTCACCCGGCCCCAGTATGTGTTGAGATCATACTGAGATGCCGGCAGCTCGCGGCTGCCCGGTAGAGAGGCCGACATGCTTGCTCCGTTCCGAAAAAAGAGGAACACGTGAGGATGAGGCCACTGGGAGAGAGAGTCTGAACCAGTCGACGATGCACGTCCTCGAGTTGCTTTGGCGTCAGTCCCCCAGATTTTGCCAATTGGCCTATTTTCGTGCTCGTACGGAGGACAGCTCCTGTCTAGCGCCTTACGAGAGAAGAGTCACCACCAAGCTCTCAAATTTTATACCAAAGCGGTGAAGTTGCCGGATCCCTCTATCTCGGCGTCTATCTCTCATCGTCTATCTCTCTCTCAATCCAGCTAAACCGTTGCTACCCACACTTGGCGCCCCGAGGGAAAAAAAAAAAAAAAAAAAAAACGCTTCCTGCCTCTCGTCCGCCCCCTCTCTTCCCCTGTAGTTCCGACTTCGGCCGCTAGAATAAGAGGCCAATAGCGCTCTGGACACCCCGCGTTTTAGGCCCATTTTACTGCTTTTGGAGGGGAATCAGAGGGCGGTACCTGTCTTTGGCCCCCCAGAGTTAGGCTAATCAGCCCCTGAAAATACAGGGCAGCCCAGGGCAGTTCAGGGCAGTTCAGGGCAGCCCAGGGACTTCCTCTGTAGAATGACTAAGCAGACCACAGCCAGTCGTAGCTCCGTTCGGCGTTCCGCGCGGACTTGCCCCATTTTGTTTGAGAAGCTCTCAGTCTCAGCTTTGGTGATGCGTCGTCAGAGGGCACGCAAGGGAGCCAAGCTCGCCCCGGAAAAAGAGTTGCTTTTTCTGTTCTTCTTTTTTTTTTTTAACATTTTAGTATTGGCCGTGCCATAATATGGCGTCACAGCAGCAAGGGACTGGTTAAGAGATCCCTTATTTCGTTCCAATTAGCTTCATTCTGATTCGGCTGCCCGTCGCGCCAAGCTCGCTCTGGACACAACACGACCCCCGTTGAACGGGAAGCTCACGAGACACCGAGCCCTTCCTTCCCCTCCGCTTGTATTTTTTGGCCTGGCTTCGATCGTCCTTGGCTGGCTGTCCTTCTCTCTTTTCAATCTCACGTCTTCCCATCTCTCCGCCACGATGTCTCGTGCCATCATGAGTCGTCTGCCGTTCGCGAGGTCCACCACGCCTCTCCAGGCCGCCACGTATCTCCTCGGCATCTCCCTCTTCTCCATCTCCTTCCTCGTCTTCCTCAACAGCAGCATCTCCTTCGTCATTACTGACCGCATCGGCGTCAAGGATGGCGTGGGCGACATCGTGGGCACCTTGGGCTTCGTCGACGAGCTTGTTGCCCTCGTGGCCTGCCCCGTCTGGGGCCTCGTCTCCGACCGCCTGGGCGTCCGCCTTGTCGCTGTCATCGGCTACGCTATCATCGCCCTGTCCCTGGCCCTGTTTGTGCAGGCAACCAACGTCTATCCGCAGCTGCTCCTTGCACGCATCCTCTTTGCCATTGGCGCCACGGCTGCGTATGTATAGCCCTGTGTAACTTGAGCATATCATCCTCTTTGCGGATCCGGGACCTACCCTGCCAGCTTGTTGCTAACGTTCTATTAACCCTCTAGAGCAACAATGGTCACGGCCATTCTTCCCTCGCTGACGGACGATTCGGACTCGGGCTCCGCGGGCCGCACCGGCCTGCCCAAGACGAAGCCGGCCAACCCGAACGGCAACCCCCGCGACAGCGCCCTGTCCATCGAGTCGCAGCTGACCATCACCCCAGAGCGCTTCGCCGAGAGTCTGCTGCGTTCCCGCGTTGGATCGCCCGGCCCTGGTCGGTCTCGGGCGCTCAGCCGCCCGTCTCTGCACAACCCCGACGGCTCGTCGAAGCAGCAAGAAGAAGAAGACGAGGCGGCAGCAGGCAAGCCGTCGAAGCTGGCCGGCTTCGTGGGCCTGTTCACCGGCTGCGGCGCCCTGGTGGCGCTGGTGCTGTTCCTGCCGCTGCCGGCCCGGTTCGGCCAGATCGACGGCACCACCATGGCCGAGGCCGTCGCGTACAGCTTCTACGTCGTGGCCGCCGTAGCCGTGCTCGTGGCGATCTTCGTCTTCGTCGGCCTACGCCACCTGCGCGGCGAGGACGGCAAGGGCTGGCGGATGCTCCTGGGCCTGCCCGCGGCGCCCGCGCCGCTGTCCCCGTCGGAGATCGTCCGCGTGGAGGACGTCATCGCCGAAGGGCCCGACGCCGCCTCTGCGCGGAAGGGCGGCCAGCAGCAGCAGCAGCAGCAGGCCCTGCCCTACTGGCGCCTGCTGCGGGACTCGATCCGCCTGGGCGCCACCGACGCCGACATTGCACTCGGCTACCTGGGCGGATTCGTCGCGCGCGCCTCCACGGTGGCGCTCTCGCTGTTCGTGCCACTGTTCGTCAACGCCTTCTTCATCGGCCACGGCTTCTGCCAGGGCGCCACCCCACACGACCCCTCGCCCGAGCTCAAGAAGGAGTGCCGCGCCGCCTACCTGCTGGCCGCCATGCTGACCGGCGTCGCCCAGCTGACCGGCCTGCTGTGCGCCCCGCTCTTTGGCTACCTGTCGTCGCGCGCGACGCGGCGGACTGCGCAGCGGTCCGCCGCCCGCTTCGCCGTCAACCTGCCGCTGCTCGTAGCCACCTCCTTCGGCGTCGTCGGCTACGTCGTCTTCCCGCTGCTGCCTAGCCCGGAGCCCAAGGACGTCGACGGCCGCGGTGGCTCGCCCGCCGTCTTTTTTGTGGTTATGCTGCTCGGCATCAGCCAGATCGGCGCCATCGTCTGCAGCCTCGGCTCGCTAGGCAGGGGCGTGTTGTCGGCGGCAGCGGCTACGACGGACCCGGCCCCGGCCGGTGTCGTAGCGCCGACTTCTGCTCCGCAGAGCACGAGCACGAGCTCTGCCGTCCAGCCCAACACCGACGCGGACGCGTCCGAAGGCGCGCCGCTGCTGGTCGCCGGCAGCGACGCAGCAGCAGCAGCACCCGCGCCTCTGCTGTCGTCTGCCGCCTCCGACGCGACTGTCGCGGCCGCAGCGGCCGGCCCCGCCGCCCCCGACGCCGCCTACTCGCGCATCCAGCTCAAGGGCTCCATCGCCGGCGTCTACTCCTGGTGCGGCGGCGCCGCCATCCTGCTGCTGACCAAGCTCGGCGGCTACCTCTTCGACAACTGGACCCGCGGCGCCCCCTTTTACATGATGGCCGTCTTCAACGGGCTCCTGCTGGTCGCCAGCCTGGCCATCGACGCCGGCCGGACCATCCGCAAGGCGAAGCCGTAGAGAAGAGAGAGTTGACTGTAGATATGACAGTGGACTGAGTGGCGAGAAGCAGCGAAATTCTGCAGCGAGGTTGAAGAGCCAGTTTTTCCTTCCGGTTCCTTTTACTCCTCTTGTTTTTATAATAATAATGGCACAAAGCGAAGGTTAAAAAAGTCTTGGTCCACTGGATTTTTCCTGTTTCCCTGATTTTGTTTCTGCTCTTTTGGGTGTTTCGCGAGCGTGTATCTTACGTTCTTTTGGATTTACTGTATATAGGTTACTGTTTGTCACGTATATGAATCTCTATTCCATGCATTCGCACACGAAAGTATCTGAGAGATATGTCGTGCACCCCAAGTCTGGGAGGACCGTTCTTGCAACGTCAATCATGACACCACAGAGCGCCAGCGCATCCGTGCCACTTCTATCCATTCTGGTCTTGTTACAGTTGGCGCAGCTGTCCAACTTCTTTTGCGTAACACTTGGGAACAGCAAGACATCCAGAAGGAGATAGATGAACCGAGCAGTCTTGGCACCACTGCCTCAGTCAGTCTATCCAGGTGCCAATAGCAACGCTGTTGGCCGGTGAAAGAGGAGATTGTTTGATGAAGGACTGTCGGGGCCGCCTCATTGCTGGGGTAGATGGTGAGTGCGGAGACGGCAGATGCAGCCCGCTATTCAAGGCACCGAAGATGTCAACGGGCTCGGAAACGAGAACAAAGCGGTGTCTTCATCGAGGCTGCCTCGGCGGGAACATCGTCTTGAAAACCACAGCCAGCGTCTTCCGAACAAACAAAAGCACAGGCTGAGAGCTTCAAGTGCTTTGTCGAATAACGTACAGACTACAGCATACTTCGTTATGGGAGATGAAGGCCATCATACACTAAATGGGAGAGTGCTTGACCGAGTATTTTACGGCGACGAATCAAGAAAATCAAAGACAGTTGCTTTCTATATATAGCAGAGTTACACGGTCCGCCGACGTCTCTTGAGAATCGCAAACGTAGAAGATGATCCCGGCCTGCATGACCGCCCCGCGAACGAAGTCAGAGAAACAAGATTGGTTTTGAACTTTTTTTTTGCCTCGTGCGTAATAGAATTACCACCGCCTTTATATATAGTTCTCTTTTTTTTTGGAAAGCGAAAAGAAATTGAAAATAAGAGAATAAGATTTTTAGATACCAAAACAAATCCCACCGTCCCATAAATATGAAATGGCAGCGCCTCCAGGGCAAATAGGATGCCGTAACTTATCGAATGTTGACCTGGAAGAGACACAAAAAAAGAGAAGGGACCTATTTTTTTATAATCCTTGAAATTTTTCCTCAAAAAAACATACGTTTCCCCCATGTTTTCTCGTTTTTATCTAGGGGCCTGAAGCATTTTCCACATGAGCAAAAATTTCCAAGCATCTGTGGCGGCCCGTGAGCTCACACTGGGTGCGCAGCTAATTTAGCTGCCCAGGCTCGGGAAGAGGTTCTCGTCCTTGGGGTTGAGGTTGGCGCCGCCACGGGGGGCAGCACCGCCGCGGGGAGCACCGCCGCGGGGCTCGCCACGGCCACGGCCGCCACCACGGGGACCGCCACGGGGGCCACCGCGGGAGCCGCGGAAGGAGTCGTCGCCGCGCTCGCGACGCTCACCGCGGTCGCCGCCACGGTCGCCACGGTCGCCGCCGCGGCCGCCGCGGCCACCGCGGGCACCGCCGCGGGGACGCTCGGGCTCGACGTAGCGCTGGTCGATCTCGACGACCTGCTTGACCTTGCGCTCACGCTCGCGCTTGGTCTTGGTGGCAGTGCTGGAGATGAACTCGTCATCCTCGTCCTTGACAAGGGGCTTGGCAGCAGCCCACTGCTTGTTGGTCTTGGTGCCCTCGTTGGGCTGGCGGACGGCAATGGAGCTGTCGCCGAGGCTCAGCTTCTTCTCAGCCTGCTGGGCGATGTAGTCATCGTAGGAGATCTGCTTCTCCTCAGGCTCGGCCTCCTCCTCGGCGGCGGCGTCCTCGACAACGGCTTCCTTCTCATCGGTCTTAGCGATGGACTCGCCGGCCTCCTCGTCGCGCTTCTCGGCCTCACCCTCAGTGTGGCCACCAGCGTGCTTCTCGGTGGCGCTTCGGACAGTTAGCAAGATAAAAAATATTTCGTACAATCTGTTGCAGCAAAACAGGCGCAACATCATCCAGAAAGTTCTTGCATCGGAAACTCACCTAGGCAGGCCCTTCGAGTGACGGTCGTCCCGGTCACGGGGGTAACGCGAGCCACGGCCTAATAGGATATTAGCAAATAAAATACAAAAACAGCGCATCCTTCAAGGAGACATACTGCCGCGGACGCGAGCACCCTGGCCGCCCCGGGGGCGGTCCCGAGGGACCTCATCGGTGGTCTTAGCACGGTTGCGGTCAGCACCAGCATTGCGGTCGCGGTATGCTAGTCATGCATGGTCAGCTATGCTCTCCGCAAATTTGTACTATGGGCAGACAGCAGGGTTTTGCTACGGTCGTTCCAAACAAGAACGCCGGCTGTGGACTAAACTTACCGGCCTCGTTGCTGGTCCCGCCAGTGCGCCGAGTGGTGGCAGGGGCCTTGACGTCGGCCTTTGCGGCCTTGGTAGCCACACCGCCCTTCACCTGCTGAGAGATTTCCGTTTCACCATCCTCGTTGCCTATTGAAAACGACGCTCGGTATTAGCTAGCTGTTTTGGGTTTCAGCGCACAGGAGTGATACGCCGTAAGAGTCGACTGCTTAGTGCTCTCAGGTGCTCAATATATGTCGTTGTTGGCTCGAGCTCTTTTCAACCCCCTGTCTGTTGAGATGACAAGCTCGATAGCGAACAAAAAAAAACCCCCCAACAGAAACAGGAGACGCCAGTGGCATCGGCTTCGCTGAGTATGCTTTCAACAAAGCAGAAGAACCAATGCGGATAATGCATCGAAGAAGGGGACAACGGCGCAAGAAGTAGCAGGCGAACCCGAAGGCCATTGGGTTGTGGGGTTCTTACCGAGGAGGTCATACGGGTTCTGTGAACATAAAGAAAGTCAGTACGATGTGTTCCTGCCTCATAGCGGTCTTAAAAAACGCTGCGGCAGTACTGCAATGCCATCAAATCCCTGCGGTCTATCCAATCCAAGATTGCTAGTCGTCGGCGGAGCAAGCCAATTGAAGACAGTTATGGTTCGTCGACAGGGAGCCTGCCTTGTTCAGGCAGCAGGCGATGCGTCACAGGCCATTTCCGATTGACTAGACTAGAGAGGACATTTCGACGACGATGGCAAGATATCCGAAATGCCGGAAGCGTCTTGTAGAGAGAGCGTGACAGAATGGGGGAGCGGCCACTGGGGCCGATACGCGCAGCGCGCGCAACCGAGGCAAGGACGGAAAAGAGACGATGCAGCAGTGCAGCGAGGCAGCTTAGGGCGAAGACAAAAGGAAAGCTGAGCACGAACCTTGGAGGCGACAGACATTGTTGTCGCCTGGCCGATTCGCCTTTCAAAAAAGGCGAATTATAATGGCAGCAGTATAGTGGGTGTTTTGGAACAAAGATAGAAGGTTGAAGCCTTTGAACCAGAGGAAACGGGGGGGAAGGGGAGAAAAGAGGAAAGGAGAAAAAGGGAAGGGGAAAAAGAGAAGAGGAGAATGAAAATAACAGAAGCCCGCAAAAAATAATACTATAATAGAAAAAACGAATAAAAAAATTATTTTAGTCGGGAAATTTACTAGGTGCGCATGTCCCACTTGCGTTAAAACAGTGTAGAAAATTGCTTGCATAAGGACTAAATGGGGTTGCAATAGCGGATAATGCAGTAGCTTCTCTCCTCTGCTTTCTCTGCGTTTCTGTTTTTCTGTTTTTCTGCTTTTCTTTCTGCTCTTTGGCGGGGAATGCGCCGTGCTACAATCACCGACTTCTCTTTTTTGTTCAATATCGTTTATTTGATTGGGGAATGCTACTTTTTCCTATTTTCTCTGTACCTCTCCTCCTCTTTTCTTCTTTCCCTTTTTTTTTCTGCGGTGTTTTATGCTTCTATCGAGAATGCCCTTGTCTCCTTCTGTCCCTCTATTTTTGATCTCTTTCTTTGCTTGCTTCCTTCCTCCCGCCTATGTGCTGGCGCAATTGTCGGGTGAGTAATGGTCTCACTTTTCCCAGTGGGTAGTTACCAAGCTTGCCGCTTCCAGTCGTAGCTGCCCTTTTTCCACCAAAAACGGAGAGAAAAGGCAAATTAAGATAGTCGTAGCAGACAAAGGGGAAGTGCGCAAAAACAGCCCCTTCTTTCTCTCCTGGGCAGTATTGCATACAGTACCTTCCCTGTGGGTGCCCTTTTTCTGCTTCATTTGCCCAGGTATCTGACGAGCAGCTTCCCCATGCAGCCGAGAGCTATCCCAATCGCGACATCACCACTAATACCCCACAATTAAAATTGTGTGTGGGCGCTTATTTTATGTTAGGGCTTGCAAAAACTCCACAGTGCATTGGCCGTATTGGACTGTCTACGGATACAGTATGCACACGTGCTGTCAATAGCAGCCAAATGATGTGGAGACCCGGCAGTTCTTCAGATGCTGACCATCTGCTTCTAGAATCATAATAACGACATCGATATCACTGCCATTCGAAGCTCTCCTATTCTCCAAAACTGCAGTCAGGATATTTATTTCACACATGCCTAAAGGCAGCAGGAATAGAACCGAAATGCAACTGAAGCCATGAGTGGGCTTTTTTTGCGTCTTTTGCTCTCAGAAAAGTATGAACACTATAAAATTGCGATGCCGGTGCCGAAGTTTCGAGAGATAAAATCATATCATGATAGGTATATAGTTTATAGAGAAAGAAAGTCAGACATCGGTCCCTCAATGATGAAGAAAAGGAAGATAAAAGTTAAAAGAAATATCAACTAGAATTCCGTAGCAAGTTGTGAATCCTAAACGCAACGTGAAATAAACTAGACAGGAAGCAAGCCTAACATGCTGGGAAGAGAACATACGGGATACTACTCCCTTATTCTATCTTACCTCGTCTGGGATCTTGGTCGATAAGAGACTTCCTTTTTGTGTCATCGATGACCTGCAATTGTATTTTGAAGTATTATTGTCCAGCTCAACGAAATCTACTGTCCTCCCGAACTTGATAGGTCCCTTCTCATTCTTGCCATGTCAATGGATGAAGGCTCCTTCGCACCAAAGCCGGTCTTTCAACGCTTCGACCTCGAATAAAGCGGATCAATGGTAGTGGACACATCTAGAAAATTCAGCTTTACACATAAAGCCTTTTCACTGACTAGCTCATCCTAAATCCTTGAGAGAATAAAACACAGATATAGTCATGGCCGGCGATCGAAGAGCCTAGCCGGTCTCCCATTGCATCGCGGATAAGCTCTTCTTTCATGCAGCCGCTACATATATATATCTGTGCCAATCGTCCGCGGCAAAGCTAGCGCGAACGATGCGTCAGATGATGCTGCCTTGTTCCACAGTATCTTACATGAATTCACCTGCGTTAGAGACGTTATCAATGATGAAAAGATGACGACGCTATGCAGGTGATGCCAGTCAGCAACTAGCTTGAACTTTATGATTTCTAGTTAAGAGTCAACCACCACCTTGGCAAGCACTGCAGCTGGTTTGTGAATATGATTAACATGGACAGACCGATACAATTGAAATAGTAATATAGGGAAACCGAAAATTTAAACGAAAGATACGAAGGGAAACCAAATCAAACCAAAATAAAACAAAAAAATTACAGACCTCAATCCCCCCCGGAAGGGAGACAATTGAAACACAAAAGACATATAAGGGGTATCAGAGAGCCGCCATAACTCTGTAGAGCAATTAATTTTATATTAGGTGCTACTGCACTTTGATAGCTAGTACCTTGCGCATGAGCCCATGATCATAGCGATCGTAGTTCGGCACCGAGCTAGGATGGAAAGAAGGAAAAAGACGTAGCGTGCATGTCCAATTCGCAGCCTCTTACACCATTGTGCTTTTCTCTAGAACCCGAGGGAGAAGGGGGGGGGGGGGGGGCATAGAAAGGGGGTGGGGTGGACTTCTTCAAGGCTGGAGGGAGGCCGCCTTTAACAGCAGAGCAGGGCGCATGTTGTGGCCATCTCTCTGAGACAAGGCTGAGCAACCCACCAAATAGTAGATCGATATTCCCATATATGTAAAGGGAAACACACAGTGAGACTACATGCGCTCAACAGAAACCATCACCACTAGACCAAAGTAGCAAAAGACTAGTCATTTCTAACACTGAGTGACAGAGATCTCTCACGCTAAGGCTTATATGATGTATCTTTACAATATAGGAGTCATACGAGGCTTAAAATGACCCAGGGCTACTAACCAAAGAAACAATAGATACCTCCTATTGAACCATACCGGTCAATCGCTCCGTTGACCCAAAACAGTGTCGCAAGATCTTTATTGCTGCACCTTGCTGCTATAGCACTCTCCTCGACAACAGCTCGCTCTCGATGGCTGATACGGACAACCATGGAGTCACGTTCCTCTCTCTACCGGCAAGCTAGACCTATTGCTACCTAGACACAATTGATGTACAATATATCAGCCCTTTCAACCAACCTCTGCTCTTCACCTTCTGCGACATGGGCTATCAAGGTCAGTCAAGCATTGCATCGGCTGCCCGGCGGTGGCTAATACAGCCTCGCAGTCTCTGTCTAAGGTGTCCCTCCGTACAACGGTACGGTCCACGTCCTTCTGAACTTCGCCTCTACCGCACCGTGCTGGTTCGATCTGCGGCCAAATGCCACAGCTGGCTATGGCGCAAACAGCGAACGGTTCAGCATTCTCCCTGAAAGGCGGAGCCATAGCACCCCGAGCCAGTCGACAACGACGACGACGCCGCCTACAACATCGGCACCATTGTCGACGTCCGTATCATCGACATCAGCATCAACACCGCCATCCTCGGCACCGTCACAAGGAACCGATGGAACATCTATTATAAAAGGTACGGCTGCTAGTGCCTCGAAATTGAGCTCCGCCGACATCGCTGGCATTGTTATTGGCGCTATAGCAGCTGTGGCCTTGGCCATCATCGGCTGGCGGTACAAGCGGCGGAAAAGAGAAGCGCGATGCAATATCCCCGAGGGACGTGATGAAGAGCGTTACGAGATGGACCGAAGCCAAGCTCTCCCCCAGTGTGAACCTACTTTCAAGGATATCACGTCTAGAGGAAGTTAGCCTCAGATAAATGGGAATGTGAACGTTGGCAATCTCTTTACTGGCGAGCGTCGGATTTCAGGCTGAGGCAGCCAAAGACGGAGAGTTCTAAGGTGAGGCCGCGTATTCGTGGTTTTCAAAACTAAGACATTGTTTACGGGCGACCTTGAATCTGTGGTTAGTTCTGCACCGGATATTGCCATCGGCATTCTAAAGCACTTAGGTTCTAATTAAAGACATGTTTCAGGCGTATTTCTATTTCAGTGATATCTTGTTGCTCTGTCTTTGGGGAAAGTATCGCCAGAGCCATTAATGGAACTGCCCCGTCCTTGTTCTTGCGTCTAAAGCCCTTCAAGTTCTCGCTTTTCAGAGTTGGTTACGCCTGGCCTGGTTCTTCGTAGCTCACAAGACTAGCAACTAATACGTCAAGTGAGCTTGGAGTGGTTAAATCCAAGACCTCAATACTATGAGCGCGACAATGTGCCTGCGGAGGAGGTATTGGTTAGTGGCAGCATAAAGCCCTCGATTTGCCAGCCGATGGTGGAGGAGTTGGTTAGCAGGAAACTATTACTACGTGGAATACCTACGCGTACTCTAATTGGGGCCAAAGAGGCTCTGGCACGGAAAAGGGCGAAAAGGCTGCAAGGCTGCGAGTCCGCAGGCAAAAAAAAGTTAAAAATAAAAATAAAAATAAAGTCAAGAAAGATTCTCCATTTACAGGAAGATGTCGTTCGCTATAGACACTGTTTCTGGAGCGGTAGGCGCTTACTCTAGCGGCAGGGAGATGGGTTATGTCATGTCTTCCATTCGAGGCCCGTTCCATAAACGCGAGCCCAAAACCAACGGCAGCAATGATGACCCAGAACGCGCTACAGGTCAGCAGAGAGCAAATTCATGGTCTGAACGAAATCTTCGAGGGTATACGCGAGTCACTGTGAGCAAAGCCACTATCAAGACCAGTGATATTGCCGGCGCGAGAAGGCCTACCAACGCGGCCGCGCCAGCCACCGCGCCCACGATAGTCAGCGAGACAAGCGCACCAAAGGCAATCACTGCTGCTGCTGCCCTTGAATGCACAACAAAAGCACGAGAGGCGGCCACTGATGCGCTTTGTGCAGGATCAGAATCGAAGCTTGCAAGTCAAGCACATGCCGCTGTGGCAAGAGCTATGGCAAGAGCTGCGATAGACGTAGCTGCCAAAGTTAGTTTGATTAAAGCCATTGATTAGAAGAGGTCAAAGCATATCCTAGAGGCAGGCAGGGCGAGGAGCTCTCTCCATATGATACCATATATAGTAGATAGGCGTGGTATCTTAGTGATATGTGTATTAGCATAACTATGGCAGGTGATTTAGCTAGTCATACAAGTACTGTTCAACAGATGGTTATTGTACGATATAATTTCTGTACAAATTACAACATTATAGAAAAAGTAGGGATATTATAATATAAAAACTAGAATATAATGTAACAAGAATAAAAAATGACTAAGGTAAGAAAACTGTCACGAAAACAGTTATCGAAAAGCATAAAAGTGTAAATGGCCAGCAGTAAGAAATAATCTAGGAACATGTAGCGAAAGGGCCAGGACTACGGATAGAAAAAGCTGGAGTGTGTTATGTTTCTGTCGAGGTCAGATATGCGATGCAGCTAAGCAACCTTTGTATTCTCCATTGCTGAAGCACTGTCGTGCACTATCAACTAAGTTTGACGTGAAAAATATTCCATACGTCTTTGTAACGAAGAAGGCCCAAGCAGAAATAAATCCAAGTCTCCCAAAAATTGGGCTCAAAAGAAGGACGATTGTGGGAGTTCCAAAGAGCATTTAGAGTGTATGTTGTCAAATCTGGCAGGCATGAGTGGCTTCTGGGTAAGCAGTAGCACTGTTCCTAACAGCTTCAAATGAGCTTGGACAGGCAGAATCTATACATCCCCTTACTGCTGGCCAGGAAATGAGATGGCATCAGGGAAAAATCAGGATGCCAAGCACAGCTTGTTTACGATTCAAGTTTTTCAAAGCCTTCATTACACTGAGACGGGTAGTAAACAATGAGCTAAGTGTGAAATTTTAGGTGTTGGTGAAACGTGCGAGAGGAGTGTGTTAATTAATTTTTAGGCGGCAAAAACTAAAGTTAGCGGTTAATAACTTTTGTCTATTCTCTTGGCACAACACTTATAAACTGGTGCCAGAAACAGTCAACAATTAGCAACAAAGCAGATATCTGTGCGCAACCAACCACTTACATATCAACGAAGGTAGACCATATTTATCTTATGGTTACATACACGTACATTGGAAGAGATTATCTGCCAGGTTCTCTGAAATGACCCCCGGTCTTCTTTTTCTCTGCTCACTGGACAGGTGCCCATTAATACGGTTTAATTATTATCCGCCTAGGCGTCATGGCGTGTTAATGTGACCCAATGCTTTTCAGTCTGATTTTAAGACCAGGCCCCTGCCAAGATGCTCTCGGCGTCGATACGGGCAATTTAGTGTCAAACGGCGCACCAAGGCGAGGCTAAAGGTAAGACGGTCCTGGGAAGATGGCATTGGCCGAACTCGTTCTTCTTGGTCTCCTCGGCACCTGTCTCGCCGTTCACGGAGCTCATGGATCTCTTATTTTCCCCAACGAGGCCGCTGTCACGCCCGCCCCACACCCCAACAAGGTGGCGCTTGCTCTGCGGCAGGACGCTTCTGCCGGCCTGATCGGCTATATCCCTTCCCAGAATACCTGTATGTCTCGGGACCCCCGGCGCGTGCACGCCGTATTTTGCTACCTGTCTCTCCAGCGTGATCAATCGCTTACTCGCCGACAGGGTATGCGGCCTACTGTGGAGCAGGCTCGACGCTGACCGAGTCGTCGTCGTGGTGCGCCTGCCGGCCTACCGACGCCACGGCATTCACCATCGCGACGGGCTGTACGGGCGGCTCCGTCCTGCTAGTGCCGGGCAGCACATATCCATGGTGAGAGACTATTTATAGACCCGATACGGCTCTACTGCTACTACTACTACTATCGAGGCTAACGACGCGACTGTGTCTCAATTCGATCGGAGCGCTCAGCGGTGCCAATGTCTGCTACAGCTTCACCGTCCTAGAGAGCGTCGGAGCCACCGATGCGTACGTCGCCTACGCGTGCGACTCTACCGTGCATGCCCCTGAGACGCTGTTTCGTACGACAGCGACTACATGTGAGTACTGTTTGTCTGGAGAAAAGAGTGTACGGCGGCCGACTGGAATGAGCTTGGCTTGGTTTTAAGATGCTAACGCAGGGAACGCAAAAACAGCAACCCCAAGCACATTGTCCACATCGTCCACATCGCCCAAATCGCTCATATCGTCCAGTTCGACCCCCAAGACCACCGCTGTTGCGACGAGCGCCGGTGGAGGCGGCGCCACCGGCACAGACACCGGCACCGGCACCGGCAACGCCTTCCCCTTCATTGTGACTGTAACTGGCGGCAACCCATCCAGCAGCGGCGTGTCCGGCGATAATGGCGGCGCCGGTAGTGGCAGCGGCAGCTCGTCCACCTCCAAGGCGTGGATTGCCGGCCCCGTCGTCGGCGGCGTCGCGGGCGTCATTATCATCGGCTTGCTCGTCTGGATCATCGTCATCTTGAAGAGGCGGCGCGGCGGCCTCGCCGGACCACAGGGCGACGTCCAGCAACAGCAGCCCATACAACCGTGGGGCGCCGCCTCGCTGCAGCAGCACGCCTATTATGCCTACGGCCCGGCCGAGGTGCAAGGTCCGGGGCAGGATACTTCGGGTGCGGGGGGCGGCGCTGTATACGGCGGCTATGCACAGCCTTGGGCAGCTACCCCGAGTCCGCCGCCGCTGCCACCCGTCGAGATTGGTTCAAGCGAAAAGTAATATGTCATACAGACAGATAACCCTTTTTTTTTACGTGGCTGAAGCAAAACCGCCAGATACGACTTAATCTTCTTACTTTTAATATTAATTTTTATGAGAACCCTACCTATTTCTTTCCTTACTAGCGAGCTTCGCAATGAAATATCCGGCCGTTTTATGTATCTAGCTAAGAAGCACGAGGATCTCTGAATTATTTGATCACAGATATACTCGCACACGTCACTAGGACAGTGATGTGGTGGATGGAGGACATGAAAAGTCACAATGGGCTCGAGGAGATGGATGATTTGACAACGCTCATTGCAAACTCAGTGAAGTAATGAGGTGAGCCGTCATAGGAACTGGAGGCTTTTGCAGATAGCTTAAACCCATAATAATTCCACATATATTCCTAATAGTTTGCCGAGCTGACTTTCCTGGTATTATACTTATGATACGGGAAATGAAAGGTAACAAACAGTGCGTGCACTAATATTATTCTTCACAGGTTCAACCCGAGAGCAAATCTCAATGGTTGTGCTCCGGTGAGATACATGCTAGGCATTTACGGCTAAATCTGCTGATTACAAAATTACTAGAAAACAAAACTCGCCGAGACTCAGTAATAACAGAAAGTAATCAGCTATAGTGTCTACATTTATCTTGATCTAGGAATTGCCTACGAGCACAAGCTATTGGATGTTTATCTGCATGGTTCCCTACCTCACTCGCAGCCATATCATTACCGGCAAGGTGCTGTCAAAATAGGCTATGTTATTTAATAGCAATGAAATAAAGAAATACGGCGCGATATATGAGCGTTGACTAGCAAATGTTTTTGAAACGATACTTTACTTTATTTCAGACAGCGAATCGCATTCACGGCACTTCTAACCAAATGACCCAGAAGAGCGGTAGCACTGGCATATGGTCAGACCAATAATTGGAATCTTAACCGAGATAATTAGGGATACGTGTTGAGATGCTATAGATTTAGAGGCCATTTCTAGTTCTTGAATTTGCTTCGATTGCCATTGCCGTTGCCATGTAGCAATCTGACGTTAAACATGTTTTAATTTCTAGTTCCCAATGTCTTACAGTGATGACCTTACATAATAAACACGTATGTCCTTAGATAACCTTGGCCTCGGAGTCCTTGAACTTGCCCAGCTTGAAGAGTGCCTTGGCATTCTCCCGACCAATCTTGAGGCGGTCACGGGTGTTCATCTCGGCGTTGTCGAACCAGTCGCAGGCGTCGTCGAAGTGCTCGAAGGGGTAGTCGACCGAGAACATGATCCGGTCCGCACTCACCTCGTTGACGCAGAAGTTCAGTGTGGTGGTGGAGAAGTGGCCCGAGGTGGTGATCCAGAAGTTCTCGTTGAAGTACTCGCGGATGGTCTTCTTGCAGCTCAGGCCGAGCTGCTTCTTGCGGTCTTCGAACCAGTGGTTGATCCGCCACATGTCGAACGGGATGTGCTCGCCCAGATGGCCCAGGATCACCTGCGCCTTCGGGTTCCTGTCGAACACGCCATTCGTGACGAGGCCAAGCGCGTGCAGGCTGACGCCCTGGGCAAAGGACAGCGGGGGGCCGATGAGCCACTGCCGGTCCTTCCAGAGCTTCTCGAAGACGATTCCGGTGGGGTTGCGAGGGTGCAGGTAGAGGGGCACGTCCAGCTCTACGAGAGTCTGCCAGAAGATGTCCCACTTGGGCTGGTCATAGAACTCGTAGCCCTCTCCGTCGGCTCCCGTCCTTTGTGTGTCGTTTACCAAGGCGCCCCTGAAGCCGTACTTGGTTACGGTTCTCCGCAGCTCATCGGCTGCCTGCTGGGGATCATGCATAGAGAGGGTTCTGGAGGTAAAAGTGCTCCTGGTCAGAGATCATTCATGGAGATTGTGCTTGTTTCTGTGGCTGGGACCATATCTTACGCAAAAGCCCCGAGACGGTCTGGGTATTCCTTGATCTGTTGAGCTACATAGTCGTTGATTTCCACCGCCAAGGCCTGTGCCTCTTTAGGATCGAAAACGTCTTGGACGCCAGGAGCCGTGTAAGACAGAATGGTGTACCCAACACCGTGCTTTTCGGCAAACTTCAATCGTATGTCGGTCAAGTCTTGGATTTCTTTCACGTGCTGCTCAGGCTCTGTGCTGAACAAGCCCGCCCACCATCTGGTCTTTTCTTCCAGACGCGGAAGTGCAAAGGCTTCTTCGAGGATAACTTTGCCGAGCATCTTCTTTCCTTCTCTTTTCTCGTCTTTTTATATTAAAGCCAGTTGTCAAGATACGCAATCACCTAAGACACTAGATACAGTTATGGGGGGTGTTGGGGATGGCTTAATGAGGGCGGGGTTGCACGGTTTCCAACACATCTTGCTAGGAGAAAGTATTTATACATCCGAGTTCAGATCCTACCCGCCTCAGCATGCTCACGGAAGGCCCTATCCGACCAAGATGCTCATAAATTCCGGTCCCCAGTAGTGCGAAGTACGTGTTTGGATGACTTCCAGGATTCTGGGGTAGCATTTGGTGCAAAACAGCTCTGAGCTATGAAACTAACAGCAAGCTATTCCTATAGAGTGAAGGAAACCAGATATAATTACTGAGCTTTTTTTTGAGGGAGGTATAACGGTGAGCCCCAAACTATGACGGGAACTAGAGAACTCGACTGGTGTTGTTAAGAGTTGATATGATAGATCTCGAGGGCAAGATGCTGGAACGTGTGGAGGCCCATTTCCGACTTGTGCTGTCGGAAAGGGACTTTTCCTATGACATAATGTGGTGCGCTATCCGAAGTGATAGCGGAAAGGTACCCCAAGAGTCTCCAACTCGGAATTGACCCACCCACCTCGCTCACATTTGCAGCAGCGGGACAGCGGAACACTTTGAATTGCTAGCCAATGGTTCTTTTTCATTCAAACAGTGAACTTCGGTGATATGCTCTCTGCTGTAAGTGAATGCAGTTTTTAAAATCGCGAGTGATGCATTTCCTACTCCCAAATCTAATACGCGACAAACGAGCCTCTCCACCAAAGACCTCGCTTTTTCTATCAACCATAGTATAGTGTGACTCTTAATAAAGTTAGTGACTGTAGCTTTTTCCGTGGCATAAACCTGGGGGATATCTCGATCTTGTCGCACCCTCTACGCGCATCATAGCGGCCTATAGTTGAGCTGCTCCTACTAACAATACATGTGATATCTCGCCAAGCTCTAGTTTGTCCGTGGAATAGGCTTATCAGCTGCCAGTTGCTGTTCTTACAAAAGTCTTCTTGTATCAAACTCACTGGCTAGCTATTCTATATAAGATGGTAGATCTACGGAATTCTCTTTTTGTAGCTAAGAAAACGGAAATAGTTCAGAACAGGGCTTCTAGGTAATAGCAAACAATCCCTTCGCTCTAGATTCGAGAGGCCGTGGCGCCGTTGCTAATTGGTCTCTGAACTACCACTCCGGTCGACAGCTCGAGGCCAATCGGCAAACCCCTGAAGAACTTGTCCTCGTTCTTATAGTGCGATGCCCTCTTCTCTGCGAGAACCTCTTCGATGTCCGCATACATATCGTACCTAGAGTTGTAGAGCCACGAATTAGTACCCTTCTATTTTGGATGGGGTTTCCCTGTTCCATGGAAACTGGTTAATCCTTACGCATTCATCTCCTCGATGGTCAATTTCTTGGATTCGTCCTCGACGTTGTAATGCTTGATATTTGTGTTGCTCGAGAATCCTACAGAAATCATTATGAGAAAATGCGTCGTTTTATGGAGGCAACAGACTTTCGTTGGCTTACCGATTCTCTCGTTAATATTGTACGCGGCCTTTGCAGCGGCGGACTGCACCCGTGTTGCCCTTGGCAGACGAACTTTCTCATAGACTGCCAGGCTTTCAGCAACATCTCCATTGAAGTACGTAGGGCTAAAGAGAATTCCCAATGCCGCAGCATCCTCAATTGCCATGCATGCTCCTTGGCTTTGGTGAGGCATCATCTATTACGGGTTAGTCTGATCCATGCTATCCAGAGCAGAGATGCAGAAATTGGAACATAAACATACGGGGTGACCGGCATCTCCGAGCAGAGCGACAGAGTTCTTGACAATATATGGGTAAGGTTGGCTAAGAGGCCAAAAAAAGTCAGTATCAACATCAAATCCCTAAATTGATTGGTAACTTGGAGAATGGAGGAGCGTACTGGACCCAGAGACGCCACGGCTGGATCTCCTTGCCGATGGCAAGATGGTTGCGGACCTGGGAGTCGAGCTCGGGGAACGGGGCGAGGAGCTCCTCGACAGGGCGGTCCTGGCCGCCCCAGGTGTGGGTGGTGTAGTCGCCGACGGCCCGTGGGAAGAAGCAATAGTAGGACAGCAGCTTGCCGCCGTTGCACGGGGACAGCACGATCTTGTCCCACTTTCCCTCCTGCCCGCCCCAGTACTCCAGCGCGCTATCCAGCGAGTAGTCCACTAGGCCGAGCTTCTTGGCTTCCTCCGTCGTCACGTTGGCGTGCAGGCAGCTCGACTCGGACGGCCGCTTCTCGGGGTTTAGGCCGATGGCCTGGCGCACGACAGAGCCGATGCCGTCTGCGCCGATAATCAGATCATGCTTGACTCTCACGCCATTGGCAAAGGTGATAACACCAGCCTCGAGATCGACCGACTTGCACTAGGGATGCTATTAGTATTTCGCTGTCCCACGACCAGAGACGCCTTTTCTGATGCGGGCAGCATGTACGTACTGCATGGTTGACCTCCAGCTTGGCGGGAGTCCCTGGACCCTCCTCCTGTAGGGCGCAGTCTTTCAGCATCCGGTGCATGTATTGGCGGTGGAACATGTTGTAGACATAGCCCCAGCGCTGCTCGTAATCGTCCAGCGAGTACACGCTGACGGGTTCGCCGGTCTACTCGATTTTACCAGTTAATATGCATACGAGCCAGTGGCGGTGGCAAGTCAAAAGCAATTTACCTTCCAGTCCCGGTTGATCAACGACTTGAGCACGACCGGATCGCCCTTCTCGACGTCAACCCCCCACTCATGAAGCCAGCGCGTGCCGTTGGCTGCGCAGGACACCGAAGCGCCAACTTCTCCAGCGAAGTCGTTCCGCTCGTAGATGGTTACTTCGTGTCCGGCGCGGCGCAGCGCAATACCAGTCGACATGCCGCCGATGCCACCTCCAATAACACCGACACTCAGGCGTCTCCAGGTTGGACTATCGTTGGAACCCATCGTAAAAACTATTATGTGGAACTCTGAACAGACAGAGATCTTCAAGAAAATGAGATGTTGAGCTGTACGGCTTAGGGATACTAGACAGGCGCCAAATATCAAAACAAGGACAAGAACAGTTGAACATTAGCTACAGAAGATTGCCCATGATGATGCTTCTTTTATCCCTCTGATGAACTACGTCATCCGGTGACAATGTTCTTCTTCGAAGCATCCTTATCTTTCTCTATCGTATGATAACCAATGAAGCCTACTAGCTGAACCTCTGTTATAAAGAAGGCAATGGATATCAACCTTGCGTCTCTTTTCCGACGATCAGCGGAAGCTGACCTCTAGATGCCGTATAACACGGCACCCAGACTGTAATTGCTAGAGGTGCATCATCCGCCAGCTGTAAAGGCCATTATTTGCAAAGAGCGGCTTCCGGCTTCCGTCTTCCGCTCTCGCCTATCACCGAGCTAAGAAACAAGGGTCATTTTACCCCACTCGACCTTATATCGATTTGGAGCTTGTGGAATCCACTGAGATAAGCAAAACCCCCAATGATCGAGAGTAATGATATAATCATTACATTCGATGTTGTGGCGGATAACTTCTCGAACCGATTGCGGCTGGAAAAGAGCACAAAAGAGAGACCTTGTCAACCATTTTTTTTATTTTGCATCGCCTTTCCCAAAATGCCGCGACCGCGAGTGAAGCCGGAGAACCGCCAGCGGGTAGCATCGGCGTGCAACCTTTGCAAAGCCTCCAAGAAGCGGTGCGACGGCAAGCGGCCCTGTCGGGGCTGCGACAATAGGGGCCTGGCCGACTCGTGCCGCTATGAGAAATACCGCCGGAACATTTTATCGCCTGTGGCCTCCGCCGAGCCCCGACGGCAGCCGAAAGGGGCCCATACCAGCGCCAGCATCCGACAGGCCATGCCCTCGCCAACAGCCACGTGGGGCAGCACGCACCGGGGCAGCCCTGAGCTACCGCAACGCCCCATACCGGCCTATGAGAGCTCGAGTGCCGTGGTACAGGACGAAATTGTGGAGCCAGCTGCTCAGAGCATAGACGAGACCGAGGCATCACCCGATGACAGTCGAGACGGGTCAGCCGTCATGCTGTCGAGTTTGAGTGGAGAGAAGAGTAAGCAGTCCTACAACCATCTATCCATCCACTCAATAGAGCGGCTTCCTGCCTGCGGCTCTCGTCTTTGATAAATAATACTGCTCAGATCCTGCCTTGCATGCCCACACTGACACATACGATTTGTAGTCTTCATCGGGGATACAGCTGCCATCTCGTTTCTCAGGTTCCTGCAGACGATCCTAAAGCGCCATTCTGGTCCCTCGGGTTTTACCGATGACCAAATTAGCCATGTGCTGTTCGAAGCCGACGGCACAGACTCCAGCGCGGACTCCTTTCAAGATGATCTCGACATCGAAACCAAGAAAGCACTCGTTCAGTGTTTCTTAGACGCCGTATGTTAAGAGTGGTATCACAATTTTCTCTCTTCGACTCTCCACGTTGCTGACATCTGGCGTAGTCCAGTGGGTTGCTCGATCTTTTTACCAGTAGTGAGATTACTCAGTTGCTCAAACACTCGCACTTGATACGCCATGAAAATGAAGAAGGCACAGCCCAAAAGTCAGACAACATCTACCTTGCTCAGCTGTACTTGATGATTGCCATAGGAGCACAGTGCAGAGGCAGCAACTCGCAAGATCTTCTATGTGCTGCCAAATTCTTTGTGCAAGGCCGCAAGATGGCCTTTGCGGGAATGCTGCAAGACCCCACGCTCGACCTGATCCGGGCCTACCTGCTCATGGCATTCTACATGCTGGGCGCGTGCCGCCGCAACTCGGCTTTTATGTACATCGGGGTAGCTTCTAAGGCTGCGGACATACTAGGCCTTCACATATCCGGTCTGCAGAAATACTTGCACCCCAAAGAGAGAGACGCCAAGTAAGTGATTGTTCTCAGCGCCTTCGTGCAACGTCTTGTAGCTTGTTCTGATCCAGCCTAACGCACCCATCTTCCCCCCGACAGATTGCGGACTGCCAAGAGCCTCCGCGTGTTCGATATAATCTGCAGTTCAATCTTGGGACGCCGCAGCAGTGCGATGCCTCTAAGACTTGGAGTCATCGGCAACACTGCCAGCGGTGCGTCAGGCTCGTCGGCTGGCGCTAATGGTCATGTCTCGTCAAGCAATTACCGGGCTCTAGCAGTCAACGCAATCTACGATCTGTCGGCTGTAATCGACGCTTCCGTCGAGAAGTCCGCCGGCGGGGCTCTAGACGTTGAATCTGCCGAAGGTCTCCTCCGGACATTGCAGCAGCGAAATCGCGCAATTCCCGCGGCTCTCCGGCAGATATCTGAGAAGCAAGATTGTAGCCGGCAGGTGGCTATCGGAAATGTTCATATTGCTGGGGCATATTATTTCGGCGTCATACTAGTCACGAAACAATTCCTCATCGAATACATCATGCCACAGCTTCGTGGAGACCCTCGCTCGGTGCAAGACACAGCTGCTACTGCTGCTGTTGCCGAACTGTCGTGTGCCTGCATTGAGGCATCCACATATATGGCACAGATGTGCCAGCGCGTTATGGAGAGTGAGTTGCTGCTGGGCAACATGTGCATCGTAAAGTGCGTACGATATATTTATTATTATGAAGTCTCTCGGGGCTATTGAAAATAACCTTTTTCTTTTTTCTAGGGCCTGGATATTTGCCGCCGGTCTCGTACTTGGCTTCTCTCTCCTTGGAAACAACAACGACAGTGATGAAAATAAGCAGGCCTTCATCAGCTCACTGCGGGTCTTGGCCGAGCTGAAACGTCTGAGTCCACAAGCCGAGCAATACTATGACATACTGACTAGCTTTTCTGACGCGATTGAGCTATACAAGCGACAACTCAGTCAGGAGAAACAACAACCAAAACGAAACCTAGTAGATCGTGTCTTTTCGCCATCCTTCTGCGAAAACTACGAACTGCAGGATGCATGCGACTCTACAACGCAGCTGTTGACGCCAGACTTGACGATGTTTGACGAGTCGGCAAGCACTTGGCTAGGTGACAGTAGTATGGTAACGACGAGTAGCATACTTGCGGAGCAGTGGTGTGTACCTAGAGACAATGACCTGATCATGCGTCTCATGTGTGACGGATACGCCGCCAACTGGGGAAACTTAGGAATTCTTGATGATGGCTTATATCGCCCCTTTGAGGGATAATGGCTCTCTACAGTGTCTGCGAACAGATTCCCTTTGATAATAAAGGGTTTCTTCGACAGTCGAGCGTATCCAAACGCATCGTCTGAACTAAAGTGTATGATTATAGTTGTGTTTCGACATTGCCCAGACGGAGAGGAATTTCTATCATAGCCCAGACGGCATCGTATCATTCTTGGTGGTATTAGGATACGCTTCTGGAATTGTGTGGAATATGGGGCGTAAGGAGTTCTTTGTTACTTTTAAAAGGCATGGAGGTCATATGCCCTGTGAAGCAAGCTCACTGCGGTGGGTTGGCTCTACTCTTCGTTTACATCCTTGGCAAATTTAAAAGATAGTATACGATACGAATATATTAAAGTTTCTCTTTAAGATGTGCACTTATGCTACATCTACCCGAAGTTAATTAATAGCCGATTCTTCGTTTGCCCCCAAACAGAGCGCGCGAAATAGGATGTATATGGCCTACCAAACTGGACAGCCTTTGACCACAGTCGTAGAGACATGCATGTTCATCTGATTAGTACGGAAAAGGGTGAAAAGGCTGCGAGTCTCTGTGAGTCCACAGGTACAAAAAAAAATCGGAGGCAAGATCTCTAGAGAATCCGGATGGAGGAAGGCGAAGTGCTGCATGGGTACAGCAAGAGGCGTTTTTATTCGCTTATACTCTGATTAGGGATGGAACAACTGGGCAAATTTTCGGCGGATTGCACTAAAGCCAGTTACATGCATGAGGCGCCGTTGATCCGCAAAAGTCGTACAGCTGTAGACTGGTATATATATGATATGATCGGATGAATTCTACCATGTACCATTTGACGGCTTGGTTGAACAGCCCCAAGTCGTTGGCTTATGCTACGTCGTTACGAGAGTTTTGTCATTGCGCAAGGCTGTTCAAGTTGGGCAGCAAATACGGCCCGGATTAAGCCCACTGAGGCAGTGTTCCGTAGACACAGCATCGCCTATTCCTCAGGCATTTTGTTCCTGCAGGATTGACCGCCTCAAACGAGCATCTAGACTCGTAGACACGGAGCCGTCGCAAGGCTTCAGAATGAGCTACTCACATGATTTTCACGCAAATGCTTCTCTTAGATCTCGAGAACAGATGACGGAGATCAGGTAAAATTGTCAAGATGAGCTTTGGGTTTAGCATCGGAGATTTTGTTGCGCTTTCGCAGGTGGCGTTGGACATCTATAATTCACTTAAAACATCACCTAGCGAGTTTAGGAGCATTGCCAGCGAAGTCAACACTCTCCACACTCTCCTTCAGGCCCTTTCTTCTCGCATCTCCAGTCTATCGTTAGACGCTAAAGGAGCTTGTGACTTAGAATTATTATACAGAGAGACTCGGGACGCTTTGGATGATATCAGTCGGTTTCTGAGCAAGAGCGGCAGTCTCGGCCATCAGAGTTCGGTGGGCAATTTAGCGACCGTTAGATATACGGCGCAAGCTGTTGTTCTACGCCGGCATTCTTAGCTGCCCTAACGCACACCTCACTATGTACGCAGTCTGGTTTAGTATCTATCTTGGCGAGCTGCAGTGTGCTGCTAGAAAGTGATGGCAATCGCTAATACCTACATACACACTCACAGACTCTCTCAGGAAAGGCTGCAGCAAAATTTAATCACATTTATGGGCAACTTTATCGAGGGGGACAGCGACAGAGCCGATGCAGATGGATTTGTCGGAGGCGCACGACAATGACTGAATGAAAAGGCTTCTGAGGTGGACGGTGGCCTAACGGCTTTCGCTTCCACAAATGCTACCTCGCCCCATATCCGAGAACATGAGTCGAGAGCTGCAGCTTTCCAGAGTAGAGCTGGAGCCAATGTTGATTCTATACAGATACATCGGGTGCCAGAGCAAGAAAACAAGACCAAGCTTCATTTTCAAGGAAGAGCTGGTGTTAGAAGTGGTCCCGCACATCTTGATGAGCCAGGCGGTCACTGCAGCAATGTGAGGGCGGAGGGCAACAGCCTCCAGATTAATGGCGACATTATCGAGCCTGTCAGTTCAATCTGGGCATGACGGAGAAACACATACGTCGACATAATAGCAACAGAGAACAGTATTCAGTTAAACAGAAATATATGTAATACTGCACAGTTTTTAGACAACGTCAAGCGACATAAAAGCTAGGATCTTGATCTTTGGCATTTCATTTCGCTTTGACGAGGCCGAGTGTCTCGACTTTCCGCTTCCTAAGTTACATTCTAGAGGCTGCAAGTAATTCAAAATTCCAGTGCATTCTTCACCCCAGTGAGATTTCCCCCACCACACGTGAAGATACGGATTCATCGCCGACAAGTTCCAACTGCGGTCAGAACATCCAAGCCATCCCCTAAGAAGGTTAATGTATGTCTAGACCTCCAGCTTGCGGAAAAACAAGTGAAGACACTTGGAAAATTGATTAATGATGTAGGCCATATTCTTCTCGCTGAAATTAAATGAAGATGGAACAATATGGCATGCTTCAGGGTGGATGGCACAGGAGGCAAAACCCAGTTACGTGCTTTCTTATCTTGTTCGCTGCATTTGAGTCTTTGCCGCCCTCTACGGGCTGCGGCTCCTGACCAGGAGACTTTCGCTTTCGATTGGCAGCATCCAGATACTGTCCCTGGAGAACTGTATGGTTAGTTTAAGAGTATGGCAAACCGGAGAACAACTTAAATAGCATTGAGATAACATAAAACTAAAAAAAAATAAAAAATAAAAAAAAAATAAAAAAAATAAAGACACTCACAATAGCAAAGCAAGTCTCGCACAAATGCGAAGTCTTCCCACATGGAATGGGCGTAGACAGCCACTTGTTCGTTGCCCGGCTCCCGTCTGGTATTATGAACCCAGTCCCGTAGCACATCAAGTGGCATAACAACAAAGTTAGCCGCTGTTAAGGCGGTGATATGTAGCTCTTCGAATTTAGCGAGGTTACCGACTAACTCTCTGGCCAGGTCCTCTCGGACCGCCACCTCGTCAGCCGGCGGGAGCCATGTCTCCTTGCGCGTGTTCGGGGGCGGACTGCGCAGAAACGAAGTGAGAGCGTCCACGAGCTCCTCAGGCGGATTCCTAGCCATAAAGAGGCCAACAGAATCAAAGATCTTATCACCTGGAGAAGTTATCATCAAAAGCACAGAAAAAGAAAAGAAGGAGAGAAGAGGACAATAAAAAGATGCGAGCAGGAGTATGACGCTGATACGGCAAGATCTAGGCAAACAAACGCGTAAGTGCGAAACGTCAAACAAACATGACGCGTTGAATTTGTGACTATGCTCGAGATTTGAAAAGTTTTTTGCGTAGTAGAAAGATGCGACATTGGTCTTGGCAAAAAGTATTGCATGAATACTACAGAAAACGAAACAAAACAGAAAATTAGAGGATATGTTTTTGGATCTGGGCAATTGAAGGCTTTGGTGGCAAGAAAGGGAGATATCTATTTCACACAACTTTGTCGGTGTAAAGAGACCACAACCATGACAAAATATCACTAAACAGTCAAAACATGCACGTCTTTCGGAGAAACACGCTTGCCTCCGAAGCAAATTCTTATTTATCACAGCCTACATCCATTCATTGGAATCTGCAACACATAAATCTCTCCCTTCTGCAGCTAATGCAGCTAGTATTTCGTGAGAATTTTATGTCTGTGGTGACTGGCGTACGAAAGCATTAGAGCATTCGGCTTTTGGACGTTTGGCTACGCGAGTTCGAGGACGACGACACACATATTGAGCCTGCTGCTATGCTGAGGAAACGGAATAATAGCCAGCTAGTACAAACTGTGCGGTGTTGACTTATTTGCTGCCAGACGAGCAAGCGAGGCGTGGGGGGTCGGCAAGCGGCCGCAGGTGGGCTCAAGAGCTGATGTTGCTGTGGAAGTGAGTGCGTCTACGGAATGGGGGAAGGGAAACTAGGGACTCATCTGGCGCTGATTGGCGAGTTTCCTCTTTGACAATCTTTGGGGGTTCGCCTTGATGTGTAGAGACTGTGAATTCGCTGCAGTTGCATTGCTGCGTTTGGCCGCTGTCGTCTTGCAGTCCGATCATGTGAACGGGAATTTTGTTCCCAACAGGATTGTGCTCTGTATTCGTTCGGAAACTTGCAATTTAAGATTCAAACATTGGCCGACGACCTGCTACTTTGTCCTTTACCTCGGCGTTCACTCCGCCGCGACTCTTCCACTGCTAGCTGCAACCATCCCTTCGTCTCTTGACTCGTGTCCCGGTCTGGCGAGATCTGCTGTCAGCATTCGTCTAGCAGCTGCTCCATATAAAGCCGCATACGACTTCGGTCGGAGACGGCTTCGGCTACAGAGAAGGTACTAGCAGGTTCTACGGCCCTTGGGAAAATTGGCGGTCTTGTCCGGCTGTCATCTCAGCGTCTCATTTTCTCCGCGTTCAGAGGCATGATCGCCGAACTGGACAAGTTTTTTGCGGGCCGTAGTACCAGCCAAAAGGCAGACAGATCTCAAATTTGGCCAGATATATGATCTATCTGACGTTCCGGACTATCAGTAACCTCCGATAGATATTATGGCGCCACAGGGACGCCATATTCTGTCTGGAGACCGCTGACCCCAGTTGGCTTAACCGCGACCTCTCCACCCCGATAATATACACTCGCAAAAAAAAAAAAAAAAAATAATTAGAAAAAGACACCATCCGTGCCCCTCCGCCATAGAGCAGAAGCTCGCCACTTGATGGAGCAGGCGCTCGCTCATCCTCTTCAGCCGACGTCTTCGTTCGTCACTAGCGGTGTTAGCTTGGGCATCTCTTCCTTGTCGAGTATCGTGGGATCGGCGCGGAACGGTTCGTTTTCGACGACCCTCTTGAGCACCTCGAGGACGTTGCGCTCAAAGACGGTAGTGTTGCCGTCGGGCTCGACGCCCTCGGTCAGGACGCGTGCGAGGAAGCGCAGCGCGCTGCACAGGCGGGCCACCTGGGCGGCGGGTGGCACATCGGCGCTCTCGAGCGCCATGGCACGCATAATCAGTGCGGGAGCGTAGGTGGGCTGGACGGCGGGGGCGTCGGCGGCGCCGTCCGTGTTGAGCCCGCGGGAGAGGCGCTGCCGCCAGTCGCCGTCGAGGGCGGACCAGGCGGCGTCGAGCCGGGCAGCCGTGGGCGGGTCGGCGGCGCGGGCCATGCACAGCAGGCGCAGGAGGGCGCGGTCGTCCGGGTTGCTGACCTCGTAGGCGCGGACCGGCGCCGGCGCCGTTCCTGTCTCTCCTGCCGCTGCTGCCGCTATCTCTGTCTTCTCTGCTGCCGCCGCTTCTGCTGCTGCCGCCTCTGTCGCTTTGTCCAGCAGCAGTTTTGCGCGGCGGGCGAGGACCTCGTCGTAGGCGTCGCGGGCGTCGCGGTTCTCGTTGACGACATCGCTCGTGACCTGGTAGACGCCGCGGAAAGCCTGCATGACGGGCTCGATAAAGGTGCGGGCGCCGGTCCAGTTGAGATGGCCGCCGGCGCCGGCCACGTCGAGGATCTGCTCGAGATAGTGCAGCTGGAAGGCCCGCGGGTGGCCGCGCATGCGCACCAGCCCCGCCAGGCTGGCCGGCACGTTCTCGGCCTGCGCCAGCTGCGCGAAGCTGAACTGGGCGCCCACCAGTAGGCCACGGCTGACGTCCGCCTGCCGCTCCTCGTCTAGGTGGCCTAGGAGCGGCACTAGGTTCGCTTTCGCCGCCTTGACCAGGATCATGTCGTGGTTCAGGTGCGACACGTCCTCCTGCTCCTGTTTAAGGTACTCTTTCGCCAGCTCCGGGTCCTTGCCCAGGTCGTTGATCACGATCGCGTATACCAGCGCCCGCAGGTCCTCCGGATCGTCGGTGAAGCGCGCAAAGAGGCCCCCCACCCAGTTAAAAGATTCGCGCGTCAGCCGCACCGGCTGCGGCTGGCTGCACGTGAAGGCGTCGTACTGCGCGTTGACCAACCACCGCAGGGCCAGCACGCTGACCATGGTCCGGTTCACCTCGTCAAAGTCCTCGCCAAAGAGGATCACCGACGGCGACTTGCTGGACGGTGCCGTGAAGCTGTGGTCGTGCACAGAGTATGCGCGCTTGAGGCGGTCCAGCTCGGCCGCAAAGGCGTCGCGGACGAGAAGCAGGAACTTCTCGTCCGGCAGCGTGAAAAACGACGCGAACAGCTCTTTTTCGCGCTCGCGTCGGATGAGCTCCGCGTCAATGCTCGGGCGTCTCATTATGCTGAATAGCTTGGTGAAAAACATGCTCTCGGCCTGGTATGTGACAAGGGAGAATGCAAATTTGCCTATATCCGATAGCAACAAAGAAAACCGCGTCTCAAATTCCTTTACATATAGAACTACTTTGCGAATCAGAAGGCACAGATAAAGTTCAAAAAAGGCGACATGCTAGCAAGATATCTCTTCCAAAGTGAGCCTCGTCGCTATCAGCAAATATTGTGGCTGAGTTCGTGAGAGCAAAGGCAGTGTGCTAGACGTTGTGTCTCGTTGATTGGTTCTCGCTTCGGGCGGGCGTCTTTGCGTCCCAAAGCAAATGGGCAGAAGTCGATTGCCTAAAATACGCCTCACTAGGCTCTTCTGTCACATGACTCCAATGTTCAGGCAGCTGTAGATACCTACCGTCGTGAACCTGCAGTATTATACGACTTTGTAGTCCACGAGTCGATGAGAGGCTTGTAGCATTTGCAGATATCTCAGCATCGTATATATATCGCTGGAGGTGAGATTATAAAACTAGGAAAGACGGAACGAAAAAGAAAATATAGAAGTCAGCTCTGACTTTTCTTGTTATATATTTGAACAACGTCATAACAGACATGGCAGACTACAGAAATTAAATTTGAATGAAGGAGGAAGCCAAAGGAAGAAAAGAAACTATTCCGTGCAGAATAAGACCAGATGAAATGCAAAACGCGATTTCCTGAACATAGTCTCCGTGCTGTCTTATCTGATGGGAAAAGGTTTAAGATCGCTTGAGAAAACCGAGCCATTCCCTCGACATCCTCTCTCTCCGTCTATGATAAGAGGATGATACTCTGCTCTTGGGAGTTTTCAGCGACAAGGTGCAAAGATGGTGAGAATCAGGAAAATAACGATACGAATATTTTAGGATATAGTTTGTGTTTGTAGTGTGCGCTCTACCGGGCTTTCTCTGCAGCAAGTCAGACAAGAGGGTCCGTCACCTATAAGGGTAAACTTGATATGCGAAGAAAATGAGTCTGAGTGTGTGAAATCTTTTTTTCATACTTGAACTCTCATGAAATTAGAATGTGTTGTGCATTAAATAATGGCATCTCGTGTTTCATTTAATAGCATAAGGTTTGTAATAATGACTTAGGGATAACTAGGCAGCTATCTATGTACTTAGTTGGCAGGCTCTGCCCTCTCATTTAAAGGGACGATACGACGTCGCACTGTTTTGCTGCCGCAACAGCTGCGGCGTCCTGGCGCACCAAAGAAACCGGGCTGGGGGTTCCGCCACTACCGGTTGACATGGACCCGTTTGCGCGTCTGCCCCTCAAAGTACTCCTAGAGCTGATGAGGCGTGCGCACGACCTGCCGTCGCTTCACAGTCTGCGCTGCACGTCGCCGGCGCTCGCGGTTCTTTTCCGGGACGACGGCCTTGCCGTCGAGGTCGTCGAGGCCGTTATTCTGTGCAGCCTCGCAGCGCCGTCGCGCGTTGTCGTGCGCGCCGCGTGTCTGGTGCTCGCCAGGCCGCCCGCGTCCTGGGATGCGTTCCGGCAGGCGGAGCTGCTGCGGTGGGACCCAGACAGAGAGATTGCGCGGCTGATCGGCTCTGCCGTGCCGGCGGCAGCCGTGCGGCGTCTTCTGGCGCTCTCCTCTGCCGTCTACGCCGCAGCAGACCGCTGCCTCGGCGCGCTGCTGGCGCGCTGCGCCGCGCTGCGACCGCGGCGCCCCGCCGATCCCGGGTTCAAGTGGGGGCGCCAGAAGCACTGGCGCAACAAGCGAGGCAAGCGTTACACCCCACCTCCGCCGATCCCCGACGAGCCGGTCAGCGACGGCGCAGCCATGGCGGCGGGGTCTCTGCCGCCGCTCGCGTGGGTCGAGGCGCAGCGCGCCCTGTACGGCGCCTGGCAGCTGGCCTTGTACTCTGTCTTGCGGGAGGCGCTCGCTCGCGGGCAGGCCCCAGAGCAAGATGCCGCCGCCGCCGCCGCCGCCGCCGCTGCTGCTGCTGATACTGCTGCGGACACACTTGCCCCCGACGAGCACGCAGACGGCGAGCCCATGAAGAGCCCTCTGCAACTGTGGAGCGCGCTGCGATTCGCGGCCTTTGACTACACAGAGTACCTGCAGACGCTCTTGGAAGCCGACGGTGCGGGACCCGCGTCCTCCCGTCTGCGCCTCGCTGACGTCTTCGCGGCTACCACGCCGCCAGAGGGGACAGCAACCGTGCCTAGCTACGTCTACCACGTCCAACCCAGGTCGGCCAACCGGACGCGCGACGTCAGCGGCCTGGGCGTCAACCATGACGCCGCGAAGTTTCTCTTCAGCATGCGGACACTGCGCTGGTCGCCGCTGCGCTACACCTCCCACGCCCCTTTCCGCTCGCTCGGTTTCCTCTTCTGGGAGCGGCAGCGGATGGTCGCGCTGGGCTTTTTCAGCAGCGAGGAGACGATTGAAGCGCGCTTCGGCGGGAACAGACAGCTGGCCGCGTCCAGCGACGTCTATACATGGTACAAATTGCTGACACCTGATGAGCGCCTCGAGATAGAAGAAAGACAGAGAGTAGCCTACGATAGGGTGGCAGAGAATAGGTATTTGTGGGATGCAGCCCGCTAGATGCGTCGGAGCAAGAAACACAGCTGCAGCACGATATAGGAAACGCAAAATGGACAGATAAAGGTCTCAATTGGCTTCAGCTAGGCGTGCAAGTTCAGGGCCAGACAAGTCTCCCACAAACTCGAGTACGCGCGTCTCTCTGTGTGGCCAAACGGTACCACCAAGGTTAGCCAGTATTACAAAGTTCTTGTCACAGCACCAAATAATGTCTTTCTTTAAAGCAGATAGACGGTAGAGCTCGCCGTGCCGCCCAGTCTCCGGGCACTGTTTCTCTTCTGCCATAAAAAGACGAAAACGAGCTCTGCCCGTCTGTGCGGAATTATTGTGAGGAAGCTGAGAAGTGATGACCCAAGGATGCCGGGACGGTAACAGAGAGGTAGTATTCTTAACGTCTGTGGTAGATTGAAGGTATACGAGATGGCTGGCTCTTTTAACATTCTTGAAGATTATATGTCCTGCTACTTTCTACCTACAAAGAAAGTTATGCTGCTGGTGATGGAAGCTAAAGCTGGTTTTTCATAGTGTGACACTTGCTGCAGAGGACAGTTTATTCTAGCCGTCGACTCTATATGAAATATGAGACTTCCTTAGTACTTATAGAACTATGCTGCGACTTTTCTCCTTGAATTTAGAATAACGCATATAGTCAACCGTCAGAAATATTTTATTACCCCTTCCATACGCGGTTAGTACTATTAACTTGCACATGCAATCACAGTGCTGAGGTTACTCCGAGAGTCCATCCCATCCGGCGGAATACAGTGGTGACAACCCTTCGACAGATGAATCCAATAAGCATGTTTTGTTATATCGAGATGATGAAGGTTGAACAAGCAAAGGCATTCGACAAGCAAAATGTTAGCTAATGTGAAGCCGCTATCGCTCATCAATATGCGCTCCGTTAAATAAGAAAAATAAGCCGGGATGCCAATAGAAGGCTCCAACAGAGAGATAGTTTAAGGGCCGCGGGGTCAGTCTGTGGCTGTAATAGCTAACAAAGCCCGAGCTAGCTGTCTGCAGTGCTGGGCCTAGAACTGGGCAAGCAGGGGATTCTTCAGGTATCTCCAGGTATCCAATAAATGTTACTAAGCAATTACAGGAAGAGCCCATACAGAGAGGCCTGGGGGGCCAATGATAAAGAAATGCCTCGCCGTCCAACCGCGCTCTAACCTGACGTACGCCCGACTTAGACTACCGTTGTCAGCCTTGCGCTTCACGACTACAGCTTCCAGCTGGCGCAATGATTTTCTAGCTTCTTTAATCATGCGATCTTTCTCTCATCACCCATTTCGATTTCAATAGCGATCATCGTTTTCGACTCTTGCCTGATCCCATCTAGCGGTAAACCTAGACCACCATGCGACTCTTAAAATGCGGCCTAGGCGGCGAGTTCACCTTGACCAAAGACCTGCACAGCGATATCCCTCGCTACGCCATCCTGTCGCACAAATGGGGGCCTGATGACGAGGAAGTTACGTTTAGGGACTTGGATGAAGGGACCGGTACAGAAAAGGCAGGCTACGAGAAGCTCAAATTCTGCGCGCAACAAGCAAGCCGCGATGGCCTCCAATACTTCTGGGTAGATACTTGCTGCATCAACAAATCGACTAGTGATGAGATTCAGGCGTCTATTAACTCAATGTTTCGGTGGTACCGCGATGCGGCTCGATGCTATGTGTACTTGCCGGATGTTTCTACCACCGCCGAGCAATCCCAGCTCTCGTGGGAGCCGGATTTTCGGGCGAGCGAATGGTTCAAGCGGGGCTGGACGCTGCAAGAACTTATAGCGCCGGCGTCGGTCGAATTCTTTACGAAGGAGGGCAGGCGACTTGGTGACAAGAAGTCACTCGAGCAGCCGATCCACGAGATAACGGGAATCGCTCTCCTTGCGCTTCAAGGTACACCCCTTTCCGAGTTTGACGTTGAAGAACGCTTCAAGTGGGCAGAGACGAGGCAGACCACACGCGAGGAAGACTGGGCATACTCTCTCTTTGGCGTGTTTGGTATCTTCATGCCACTTTTATACGGCGAAGGTAGGGCCCGCGCAGCTCGTCGGCTGAGAGAGGAGATCGCCAAAGATATGAATCGCAGCAATATACTAGCTTCCGGCTCATATCGAACGCCGTTCAGTCTGCTAGGCATGCCCGTGTCGGATAACTTCGTACCCCGTCCGTCCGTCACCGCCGATCTGGAATGCCTTCTCCCGCAGCGTCGCTCACAAAATCAACGACGAATATTTGTGCTGCACGGGCTCGGTGGCATCGGGAAGACACAGTTGGCTGTCGATTTCACTCGCCGCCATAAGGCCGCCTTCAGCGCCATCTTCTGGCTAGACGGTAGGTCGGAGGACCGGCTGAGACAGAGCCTCGCTGGCTGTGTGGCGAGAATACCGGAGGGCCAGCTTCCAGAAAGAAGCATAAATCGGGTCTTACAGAGTGGGGACGATCTCAATACCGCAGTAGCAGACGTATTGGACTGGCTTGCGCGACCTGAGAACACCGACTGGCTCCTTGTCTTTGACAATGTCGACCAAGATATCGAGCAGGGCGGTGAGACCGGCGCCTATGATATAAGGCGGTATCTGACCGGCGACCATGGATCGGTCCTAATCACGACGCGGCTGGCGCGGTTAGCGCAGCTGGGTACTTCGATGCGGTTGACAAGGGTCGATGAACAACTTGCTAAGGCTATTTTCGAGCAGTGGCGTGGGGCAGAACTAGGTGAGACTCCGCCGTGTCAAAGTTTAACCTTGATTAATTTGACTTAGTACTGATAAATCACAGTCATGGATAAGGCCGGCACCGAGCTGCTCGGTCTGCTCGGTGGCCTTCCACTCGCGCTAGCACAGGCTGCTTCATATATCCGCGAGACCGAGGTGGATACAGCATGTTATGTTCGGCTGTATAAAGAACAATGGGGCAATCTGATGAGATCTGACGGCGAGTCAGACTCACCGCTGGCAGTCTACGAACAAGGAAGCGTCGGGACGACGTGGATGGTATCGTTTAAGGCAGTTGAACAGAGAAACAAGAACGCGACGAACCTGCTCCAACTCTGGGCCTTTCTCGACAGCAGAGACCTGTGGCACGGCCTCGTGGAGGCGGCGGCCGATGGCGAAGAGCAGTGGCCCGAATGGCTCAGTGATATTGCAGGTAACGAGATCCAGTATTTGGACGCGGCTCGACTACTGCTACGGTACTCAATGATCGAGGCTCAAGAGTCGGTGCCGGGGAGCCACATGATGCACCCAGTGGTGCACAAGTGGGCATCTCACATACAAGATGACAGGATAAAGAGAGAATTTCTACGGCTGGCAGTGACGGTAGTCGGATCATCTGTGCCCAGTGAGAGAAGCAAAAATTACTGGGTGCTCCAGCGGCGGCTCTTACCGCATGCTGAGAGATGCTCGTGGTGGATAGAGACATATGGAGTGGGACAGAATTTTGACGACATGCCTATGATAAACGCGACGCATATGATTGGCGACCTTTACATAGATCAAGGCCGACTAGCAGATGCCGAATCAATGTATCAGCGGGCCTTAGAAGGTAAGGAGAGGGCACTCGGACGAGACCATATATCAACTCTCCACACAGTTAACAACCTAGGCATTCTCTATGTGGATCAAGGCCGACTAACAGAGGCCGAATCAGTGTATCAACGGGCCTTAGAAGGCTGCGAGAGGGCACTCGGACGAGACCATATATCAACTCTC
>NTMA01000118.1:0-116575 GCA_002917075.1 Hawksworthiomyces lignivorus | reverse complement strand
CCCATGGAAAAAAAAAAAAAAAAAAAAGAACCAGGTGAACGGCAGATAAGAAGCAACCTGTTTGCATCATCCGCTTCCCACCGTCAGATCTCGACGTCTCATGCAACAGCTCAAGTACTATTTTAACAGCATTAATGCCCGTTTAATAGTTCGCTGCATTCACACCCCTGCCCCCTTTTTGCTCTTTCTCCTTTTGCACATTTACACGCCCCTCTTTCCCTCGTTTCTTTTTTTCTACCAGGCCTTTCTTCCCTCCCCCTCCCCCCATTCTGCCCACTACATACGCACTATGTAGGCCAGGCCAGTGCAAAACCCATGCTGCACATCTATTCCCTTCTCTGCCATTTGGCTTTCCTTCCCCCTGAATCGAAGACGCAAAAGCAACAGCAGAGATACAGAAAAGGGAAAGGCCGACTGGACAAGGTTTGTTCTTTCCCTTGTCGTCTCTCGTCAGTTTTTCATATTTTATTTTATTTTATTTTATTTTATTCTATTCTTTTACTACATACGACCATTCCCCCCTGACCACGAAACAATATTTCCTTGTAATATTATCTTCTTCTCTTCTCTGCCGTTCTCGTTCTTCTTCTCCTTTCTTTTCCTCTCTTCCAACCCGGACGCACACGCTCTGGTCGTTCTCTTCTGCACCCTTCTTGTCTTCGTTTGCCCTCGTTCTGATCTATTCTCTATTCTCTATTCCCCCCTGTGCCGCGTTTTCGCGTTTCGATACCCTTACTTTTTACTTTTTTTTATATTTTATATTTTATTCTATTCGTCTTCAGTTCTCTTCTCCATTTGCTCTCTATTCGGTTTGCTGCGCTTGTCTCAGACATTCGCTTGTGCGGCAGTTAATCTTAAGTGCTTTATTTTGCCGTATTAGCTCCTCTCTACACCTTATTTTGACCAAGCTACACCTCGACGATATTTTGGTTTCCAGTACTTCCTGTCTTCTCTATTGCCATTTCACTTCTCGCTGGTCCCTGTATTACAGACCAATCTCTTGGCCCTGGTTTTCACCCAGCATCATTGCCATTGCTCTGCCTAGCTCTACGGCTCGTCCTTTTCTCAGCCTCCTAACAAGAGGGCCCGTCCCGCTGTCGGTCCCGTCGCAAAACGCAGGACCACCTAACGAACACTGTCCTGCGCAAAACGCATAACCGGCGCGCTGTGCATCAGCTATCCGTGTGTTCCCTTGTCTGGCCCACCCCTTTTCTTTCCTTCCCCTTTCTTGCTTCCTTACCTTCTTTTCTCATTACTTTCGTTTTGGGTTCTATTTGCCTTCAATTTCTTTCCCATTTTGATTTCTCTCCTGGTCTTACCCTACGCAGACGTTCCTCTGGGTACGATAGCCCCCCTCCCACAACATCACCCCGCTAAACCGAATAGCTTCAATAAAAGACCGAATTGATCAGAGGGGATAAGGGACTAGAACGGGAAGACAATGCCTAGCATATTTTCTCGCTTCAAGGGCAAGGACGGCCCCACCAAAGTCAAGTCCAAGAAGAACGGCGCCGCAAACAGCTTTGTTAGCCAGCTGCCAGCGAAACCTCGATGGGAAGACGCTTATACCCGCAAGACCGTTGAGCCGGAGGAGATTCAAGATCTTGTGAAGCTCTGCACAGAAGAGCTCAAGGCTAGAGGTGCGTCTGTGAAGGGAACCTGCAATTTCATGTTGTCAAAAGTAACTTGCGCTGACTCGCGTCTTTCTCCAAACTAGCTCTTGATATTCCATTTCTCCTCCTGCCGTTCCGACCTACTTCCGATCCGAGTGCCGTTCGCACATTTATACGGCATTTCTTTGATTCCAATGGCAACCTAGCGGGTGATCCCCTCTTGCAGGAGCTGCGTATGACGGAGCCTATGGTATGGGTTGCATGATCTCTCTACATTCATACAGCATATATTCTGCATCGCCGTCTGCTTTGGTGGTGCCTTAATTAATTCAGCACTAATGTGTGGTGTAGGTCATCTCCGGCGTTGTAAAATGGTGCTGGGGCCGCATGCAAGGCGGCATCGTTGGCTGGGACGCCTACGAACTCTTCAAGATCGGCGAACAAGGTATGCAACTAGAGCCTTCACACTGAGTTTCAAACGCTAGGTGAATTTTATTTTGCTCACATTTGTTCTTCCCACCCACTACAGACTCAAACGGGGCTCGAGACTCTTTCACAACCTTCATTCCTCTCAGCGTAGAAAATGCTGCCCGCTCAAGTATCATCTTCAGTTTCTTCGATCTCATGTCGGCCATTGCTGCCCACGGCAAGGTTAACGGATTTGGTGGACGGAAACTCTCCCGAATGGCATCTTGGTGGGCGTTTGACACAAGAGACACCGGCAACGGGTTCGACGGAGGTTATAAAGAATGGCTTAAAGCTGCAGATGCTACGAGCCACCTGTTCTTCGCTTATCTGCGCTCCCTATCGCCTCAGTCGGGACTTGGTAGCTTTGCCACATTGCCTATGTCCCTGCAGAAGCTGCTGCAAGAGACCGAATACCCGCCTCAGAGACCATCACTCTTGCAGTCGTCCACCAACAAGGTTGTCATGATCGTTGATACTGTGTCTCCGACTCCCTTTGCCCTTCTACGTCGTGGCAGCCACTTCCAATACCGTGATGAAGATCGCGCACTGCGCGAGTATTCTGACTACGAAGATCCGCTCCAGGCCCTAACAGACGAATGCCGCAGAGTTCTTAAGGCTATCTCTGCAGCAAACCAGACCCAGGCTGTGTCCAGCTCGAAGCACTCGACTAGTCTCCGAGACGCCTCATGGTCTCGCTTCGAGGATATTGGCTTTGGAAGTCTTTTGGAAGAGGAGGAAGAAGAGGAAGAAGCAGCAAATCTTGCCAACCGGAGAAACCGTGGACTGCGAACGACACCCGCTTCTGGTGGCGACGGACTGGGCCGACCCACAACGCCTTCCTGGGCAGACTTCCTCTCTTCTGGATTCATCGATGAAAACCCGAACAGTCCTACAAACATGCTTCTTCCGCCCGACAAGGTCTTGCCACCCATTGACACAACTATTCGCCAACGAAGCTCGCAATCACACCGTCCCCGCCTAGAGACAGAGCGAACGCTAGAGCCCGGCGAGCTTGCGAGCATCAGCCGCTTTGATCTGGATGACGCATTCTGGTGGGTGTGGATGAGCAGTCTTGCCCCAGAAGAAACCCCTGAGCGGAAGTCGGCCTTTGGCAGATGCGCTGTGATTGAGACTCGCATTCGGACAGGCCGATGGCTTGTCATGGAGGAGATTGTCAAAGGCGCGGCGGCTGAACCCGTCCAAGGTGCCTACATCGCCGAGAAGAAAGGCTTCTTTAGCTGGACACGCAGAAACAAGGGCATTTCGCGTAGCAAGTCTACGGGCAAGCAGGCCCTTGACAAAGGCCACCACAGCCAAAATCTTCTGGTGCCTGGAAGTGTGATGGGCGCTAGCAAGACGAGCATCGCAGCTGACCAGCAGGCCAAGATCCAAGCCGCTGCACAGAAACTGCAAGCCAGGCAAAAGCAAGAGAGGGAGCAAGCAAACTCGGCCCTGGCAAAGCGGGGCCGTGTTGACAACACCGCCGCTGAGAAGACAACGAGCGTGTTCACGCTTCAGCCCGTTATCGTTTCTGAAGCATCCCCGGCCATGAAATGGGCCAGCAAATACGACAAGGAAGCTATTCGGGAAGCGTACCTTTCGAATTCGAGCGCCGGCCGTGGAGGGCCAGCATCTATGTCTACGCCTGCGGTTCATTTGAACGGCATGCAATCTGTGACAAACGGATTAGACAAGGCTGCTGCCCCTGCCCCCGAAACCACGAGGAAGCCTGTTCCACCACCGCCTCAGGCATCACAGCCTTCACTGGCCGTAGCAGCCTCGTCATCAAGCCCTGTGATAACGCCTGCTCCGGCACGCGCGAAAGAGGAGACTCTAGATCTGTCGGAAAAAGCTGTCAAGATGGGCGAGACACCTACCAGCCCCCATCCAGCTGAGCGATTAGAAGCGTCTGGCCGAACATCTCCTCCGGTGCCGCCAAAGGACAGGCAGACGATCTCGGAGCCTGCTCGCCAAGCTGCTCTATCTCCTGCTCCTGGACCTGATGCCAGCCCTGACAGCAAGAAGGCAGGGAAGAAGCTTCACAAAGACGTCAAGGAAGAAAAGGCAGCGCCGCCGCCAGCCCAATCTGGTGGGCTCAGAAAGCTCTTCAACCGGAAGAACAGGCAGTCTAAATTGCCTGAAAATGCCGCCGCTGATGTTAATGCTCTGCTTGCAGCCGATTCTGCCAAGTCGCAAGCCAAACCTGCTCCACAGCCAGCTGCGCAACCTGCCCCGGCTGCCGCTGTTCCGGCCCCAGCTGCTCCGGTCCAAAAGCCTGTTACTGTAGCACCTCCCGCGCCGGCCGTTTCAACACCTGCTGTAACCCCGGCGCCGGTTGCCATACCAGCTCCCCCGCAGAAGGAGCAGCCAGTGGAGCCGCCAAGAACACCAACGGTTCCTGAGCCGATCTATGACGCTCCCGACTCGTCGATTCCTCGTGGTCGTACTTCTGACACCGAAGATGCTGATCGCGAGTTCGCCCGTTTCGATCAAGGGCCCCTCCTAGAACAGCCTGCATTTGTACCCGACGACTCGGATAACGAAGCGGATGATGCTGTTCCCCCGCCAATTGCTCGCCAGCGGTCGCCCGTGTCGCCGGGCCCGGCTCCAGTTTCACCTATTGAAGAAACCAAGACATCCCCGGCACCTGCCCAGGATCGGTGGGCGCAGATTCGGAAGAATGCGGCAGAGCGTGCTGCCCAGCGCCAGACCGAACCGCCACGGCGCGAATACAGCAAGACTGCGGATGCAGATGATGACACTAGCGGCGAAGAGAGTATGTTCAGACTCGTATACACTCGTTTTTCCTTTGCCTACCTACTAACAAACTTACAGCCATCGAGTCGCGTGTTGCCCGCATCAAGGCTCGCGTTGCTGAGCTAACGGGTAACATGGAGGGCGTAACTCCTCCTTCTGGCCGCGCTCCTATCCGTCGCTGAGCGTGCCTGCGTTATCGTCATGTTTTGATGGAGGATGTGACAAGTGAATGCTGAAAATCTACGAAAATCTGAAAGAAATGTTTAATTCATATAAGCCCTTCGTCCTGCTTGAGTTTGATCCAGCTGCACTATGGATTTGTTTACTAGTTCGCTGCATCAGTGCAGGCGACTACCCACCTCCTCAGCGTTTCCAGCGCCGTTTGCGTTCCTTAGGTTTTAATTTTTTATTTCTTTTTCCCTTCATAGCCGCACGTTTAATATTTGCGATGGTTCCGTTGCTTTTATTTTATACGCGCCTGTCCTTGGCTTCTTCTCTTCTCCAGGCCTTCTCGCGGCGGTCTTCTGTTTTCTCTTGAACTATACGGGGAGTAAGAAAAAGAAAAGAAAGATGAAAAGTATTGATACCACGATGAAGCTGCGAGTTTATTTTTATTTCTATTTTCATTTTTAGTCTCGTCTATTTTGGTCATTCCTTTTGTTTCAAGTACAGCTGAAAGAGAAGCGAGCGAGTCCGTTAGTTTCTTGACTAGTTTTATTCAAGTATTCTTTTATTTCTACTTAATGTTTCTCCTTTGGTCTTCATTTTCACTTTACTCTAGCCTTATACAGTCTTGAGCATAAATACCTTCTTCCTCGTGTAACACGAACGGGAAATGTGACTTGGGCAACACATTGTGTCTGGTCCATTGCTGCAAACAGCCTACACGCATGGCAAGTCGAGGTACTAGGGACAACAGTTGGTTAAACGACTAAGCTGGTCATGATTGTTCTCAGGCACCAGCTCCTGTGGCTATGCACGTAATATTTCTGTGCTTCTGAAAATGCGGCCACAGTCGGCCAGATTGCTGGCAACATGTATCATTCTGTGGGGAAGTTGCGATATCGAAATGAGCGCAGACTATTGTATTCAGAGGGCCTTCTGAAGCTCGGCTGAGGGCTGATCCCTCCAAGTATATACAGGGCAGGAAATATGTACAGTGTGAATAGACAGTCATGACAGAGTCCACACGGCTTCTTGTCTCAGCCTTGTAAGGATCAGGTCCGAATTCAACATGCGACGTTGTTGTTAGTTGGGCTGCGGCTGAATCTGGTAGACTTCGTAACCAACGCATCACCGACCTTATCACGTTATGCTGACGATGAAAACCAGCTTGCACGCTCGCAACTTGAAGTTCAAGGTTCCTTATACCCTCCTATTGCCACTAGTAGCAGCATCTAAAGCTGCAAGTAACACAGTTTTGGAAAGGCAGGCCAAGCTGGACCATTACTGGATATTGAGTATTAGCAGGCAATAAAGGCAGAAAATGCCTTTCAAGAACAAAACCGAGCCTCTTGCCATTATAGCATAGCGAGATATTGATATCCCACGCCTGCTGCAGAGAATAATGCGTCTGTTAGAACGCGACGCCGCTGGCGAGATTCACCTGACAAGGGACTTTCTTGACCACGAGATTCCCCGGTATGCAATACTTTCGCATACATGGGGTGCCGAAGAGGTCCTCTTCCAGGACCTAATGGGTGACTCCGACGAGAACAGACTTAGGTACAAGAAGAAACTCGGGTACGAGAAGATCCGATTCTGCGGAGACCAGGCTTGGCGCGATGGTCTGCAGTTCTGCTGGGTGGACACATGTTGCATAGACAAGCCAAACAACACTGAGCTTCAGGAGGCCATCAACTCCATGTTTCGCTGGTACCGGAATGCAGCCAAATGCTATGTCTACCTCACCGATGTCTCAACACCATCTGGGGATATGGTCAAATCTAGTTGGGAGGAGTCTTTTCGAAAGACCAGATGGTTCACACGTGGATGGACTCTTCAAGAACTAATTGCGCCAGAGTCTGTTGAATTCTTTTCAAAGGAGGGCGTTCGACTGGGGAAAAGGGAGTCTCTAGTACATGACATCCACAGTATCACAGGGCTTCCTCTTGCTGTCTTCCAAGGTAGCCCACTATCCAGTTTCAGCATTTCCGAGCGGTTAGCATGGATAGAAAAGCGTGAGACGACGCGAAAGGAGGACAAGGCATACTCATTACTGGGACTCTTTGGCATTCACATGCCGCTTATTTACGGTGAAGGCGAAACGAACGCATTCAGGCGACTTCGACAAGAGATTAGAGGTGTCGAGAAAATTAAGCTCCCCTCGATACCCATAACAAACGATGCTATGTTCGACTCTCGCGCAGAAGAACACAACGCGCGGTGCCACCCTGATACCCGAGTCGGCCTCCTCCAGCAGGTTCACACATGGGTAAATGACCCAAATGGAAACTGCATCTTCTGGCTGAACGGCAAAGCCGGTACTGGAAAATCTACCATATCCCGGACGGTGGCTGGCCAGCTCAAGGAACAGGGAGTTCTTGGAGCCAGTTTCTTTTTCAAGAGAGGTGAGCGTGATCGAGGAAACGCTACCTTACTTTTTACCACAATCGCTGTCCAGCTCGCCACCCAAGAGCCTCAGCTGTCGTCAGCTCTAAGCGCAGCCATTGATAACGATCCTTCCATCCCCACCAAGGCTGCCAAGGAACAATTTGAGAAGCTAATCTTGGAGCCGCTTCGCCAAGCCCATAGTGGTTCCCAGGAACGTTTCACGATTGCCATAGTGATAGATGCACTTGACGAATGTGACCACGATAACGACATCAAACTTATCATTTATCTTTTCTCGCAAGCAAAAGATATAAGCGCTGTACGACTTAGGATCTTCATCACAAGCAGACCCGAGCTACCAATTCGTCTTGGTTTTAAAGATATTACTGGCAAATATCAGGATGTGGCACTTCACCAGATCCCAGAGCTTGTGATCGAACACGACATAACTGCCTATCTCACCTATGAACTTGCGAGAATTAGGGATAACTATAACAGCCAGGCCTTTGATGATGAGCAGCTTCCCCTTCACTGGTCGGGCGAACATATCCAGACACTAGTGCGCATGGCCATGCCCCTCTTCATTTTCGCTGCAACTGTCTGCCGCTTCATTGCGGATGAGACGTGGCAAGATCCGGAGGGACAGTTGATGAAAGTCCTCAGTTTCCAGGGTATAAGCAACTCTGAGCGTGACAATCTTGACTCTACATATCTCCCAGTCCTGAATCGGCTGGTTAGCGGAGAGACAGGAGAAACCCAAAACCGCTTGATAAGCGAATTTCGACAGATTGTTGGCCCCATCGTTCTTCTAGCAGAGCCTCTCTCAGTCTCGGCTTTGTCAAATCTTCTCGGTATCCCCAGGCCGGCTTTCACTCGCACACTCAGCCGTCTCCACGCCGTCCTTGACGTCCCATCTGAGGCGGAGTCTCCAATCCGACTGTTCCACTTGTCGTTCCGAGATTTTCTTGTTGACCTAAAGAAACGTGGCCTAAACAAGTTCTGGATCAACGAGACTGATACTCACGAAGAACTTGCAGGGTCATGCATCCAGCTTCTGCAGTCTCATCTCAAGAGAGACGTTTGCAACTTGAAAGTGCCTGGCAAAACGCGTACCGAGATTGATCAAAAAGACATAATCAAATTTTTACCTACTCACGTTCAGTATGCTTGCCGATACTGGGTATATCATTTGAAACAGAGTAAAAGCTTAATACAAGACGGGGACCAAGTGTATTTATTTTTGCAGTATCACTTCCTGCATTGGCTTGAAGCACTGAGTCTTATAGGGAAAGTAGCTGAAAGTGTAGCAATGGTTCCTGTCTTGCAAACGCTAGTTGAAGTAGGTACTATACCGAACGCATTAAATTATGCTATCATGACTGACTTGCCTATTAGCCTCAGAGCATCGGATTGTCTACCTTTCTTGTTGATGCACGGAGATTCATTGCTAGCTGTGTCTCATATGTCAGCATTACACCGCTTCAGCTTTATTATTCAGCAGTTGCTTTTGCACCCAAAAATAGTATTGTCCACTCTATATCTGATGTCCCGAAATGGATTGCAATCAAGCCTAGCATGGAACAAGACTGGGGCCCCTGCCGCCAGACGCTCGAAGGGCACCGAGGCGAAGTCAACTCAGCCGCCTTCTCGAGTAACGACAACACTCTAGCGTCGGCTTCTTCCGACAACACTATTAAGCTCTGGGACACGGCGACAGGGCAGTGTCGCCAGACGCTTGAAGGGCATCGAGATAAAGTCTACTCAGTCATCTTTTCGAGCGACGGCAGCACTCTAGCGTCGGCGTCTTTCGATAAGACTGTTAAGCTTTGGGACACGGCAATAGGACAATGTTACCAAACGCTTAAAGGGCATCAAGGTGCGGTCTTCTCAGTGGTCTTTTCGAGCGATGGTAGTATTCTTGCATCTGTTTCTTCCGATAATACTATCAAATTGTGGGACACAACGATATGGCAGTGCCATCAAACGCTCAAAGGACATACAGGTAAAATTTATTTAATTATTTTTTCAAACGACAACTATATTCTGGCGTCGGCTTCTTATGATTGTACTGTCAAGCTCTGGGATATAACGACAGGGCAGTGCTGTCAAACGCTTATAGGACACGAACGTTCGGTTTACTCAGTGGCCTTTTCGAGCGACGACAGTATTATAGCGTCGGCGTCTTCCGACAACACTATTAAGCTTTGGGACACAGTGACAGGGCACTGCCGCCAAACGCTCGAAGGACATGAAGATGCCGTCAGCTCCGTCATCTTTTCGAGCGACGGCAGTACTCTAGTGTCATTTTCTTTCGATAACACTATTAAGCTCTGGGATACTGCGACATGGCAATGTCGTCAGACACTCGAAGGGCATCGAGGCATCGTCAACTCGGTCGTTTTTTCAGACGAGAGTAATACTTTGATATCGGCTTCTTCGGATACCACTGTCAAGTTTTGGGATATGATGACAGGGAAATGTCGTCAAACGTTCGAAGGACATCGAGACAAAGTTAACTCAATCGTTTTTTCAAACGATGGCAATACTCTAGCATCGGCTTCCTATGACAAAACTATCAAGCTCTGGGACACAACAATACGACAATATTATCAAACGTTCGATGGTCACCGAGGTGCCGTTAAATCAGTTGTCTTTTCGAACGACGGCAATACTTTAACCTCGGTTTCTGCTGACAATACTGTTAAGCTTTGGGACACGACAACAGGACAATGTCGTCAGACGTTTGAAGGGTATGGAAATGCGGTTTACTCGGTGGTTTTTTCAAATGACAGCAATACTTTAGCGTCGGCTTCTAGTTATAAAACTGTTCAGCTTTGGGACACGACAACAGGAAAATGCCGTAGAACACTTAAAGGACATACAAATACGATCTACTCAGTTATTTTTTCGAATGACGACAATACTTTAGTATCGGCTTCTGCTGACAAAACTATTAAATTCTGGGATATTACAACAGGGCAGTGTCGTCAAACACTTGAAGGGCATCTACGTACGATCAATTCAGTCGCCTTTTCGAACAACGACAATACTCTAGCGTCGGCTTCCTATGACAAGACTATCAAGCTCTGGGACACGGCAACAGGGCAGTGCCGCCAGACGCTCAAAGGGCATCGAGGTGCGGTCAACTCAGTCGCCTTTTCAAGCGACGGCAATACTCTAGCGTCGGCTTCTTCTGACAGTACTGTCAAGCTCTGGGATATGGTGACATGGCAGTGTCGCCAGACACTCGGAGGACATCGAGGTGAAGTCTACTCAGTCATCTTTTCGAGCGACGGCAGCACTCTAGCGTCCGCTTCTTATAATATTGTCAAGCTCTGGGACACGTCGACAGGGCAGTGCCGTCAAACGCTCAATGTTGGCAAAAGACTACACACTATCTCATTCGATTCGACAGGCTCTCGTATTCATACCGATATTGGCACTATAAATCTTAATTCTGCATCACCAATTTTAAGGTTAAGATCAAGTTCGGTGTCCCCGCTCTCTCAACAACCCTATTATGATGGGTATGGAATCAATGCGGATAACACATGGATCATGTGGAATTCAGAAAGGCTGTTATGGCTGCCTCCAGAGCACAGGCCAGAAACGTCAGCTGTTACAGGTTCAACTGTTGCACTCGGCTGCCAATCAGGACGAGTGCTAATCTGGCAGTTCTCGACAAACCCCCAATCCCTAGTTGGCGTTCGAACCAATTAAGGTTAATGGCCTTGGAAATTTATTATTCTCTTTCGCCCCTCGTGCCTTTATATGGGTCCAAAGGGCTTTGACGAATTTACGTTTATTGACTCTAGCCTGGCAAAGGTTCTCGCATCTGCCAGATCAATCTATCGATTTGAAAATGCCTCTGTTGCTGCAAGTTAACTTATCAACAAAGTTGGTGGTATCATGAGAGCACGCACTAGCGATTAAGACGCCTAGGCTGTGTTGCCACTCCTTGAAGGTACTTCAAATAGCACTCACCATTTATGCAGAATTAAGTATTCTCGAGCACTTCTGACCCGTACCTTAATGCTTTCATAGTCTGAAGAGGACATCAGTTTCGCTCCCAGCTGTAATTATCTACGGAGCTACATCGATTTTGTAGGCGTCGGAGCTGGAAATGGATGATATTGGCGTGTCGTGAGGTCCCTCCGGACCTTTGTTATGTGCTGTTGAAATAAACCCGCACGGGTATCACTGTTCTTCTATTTTAATGGCATATTTCGTATTGCCCAGAATCAAGCAAAGCGATTTAAGAATGTATGATTGTATTATAGTCTTTGTCTGCATCATTTTGTCGACTCTCATCTTTAAAGCCATCCGATCAAACATCCCAATGTATTCGGCACTCGGTATGTACAAAGAAAATAGGAGTATAGCACAAGACAAGACAAGAAACAAGAATGATGCCAGATTGGCTAACCCCCTCTTGGAATCTAGCATCCAAGATATAGGAAATAACGCCATGTGAAGATGCAAGTTACAAATCGCCCAGTATAAATTGAGCTGAACAAGTAAAGAAAAGCTATGGAGAGCATGTGCTGCTCAAGCGAGGGATATTAACTATCAATGAGAGCGGCGGGACAAAAAATATAAAGACATAGACAAAAAAGAATTGGCGCTCAGTGAGAGTGCGAATGTCCCTCGTGGACACTATGCTTGCTGCTTCCTGGCGGAGACCCCGCCCCGGATGCTGCTCGCGAAACAGTCGAGCAGCACCCCTGGCCCACACAGTCGTCCACGCAGTCCAGCAGGCAACTCGGGCCTGCCGGATCTACGCCGATGCCGCCACCAGTCGTGGAGATCACCGTAGCGGGAGTAGTCGATGTTTTGGGAGAAGCCGTTCCTGGCGCTCCTGCCCCGGCGGTAGCGGTGGCGCCGTATAGAGAAGACTCTCCTTCGACTCCACCGGTGCTATAGCTGCTGCCGTTTCCAGCTGTGCCGAAGCCGCCCAGGCGGAACTCGGGCTGGATTGTGGCACTGTGGATGCCGTAGCCGTGCAGGCACTTGCGCACGCGGCGGGCCAGCTTCATGTACTTCTCGCCGCCGTACTCGGAGATGGGGAACGACACCTCGATGTGCAGCGAGGCCACGATCTGCGTGTCAGACAGCTGCCAGACGTGGATGTGGTGGCAGCTCAGCACGCCGTCCAGGTCCTGGATGTCCTCGCGGATGTCGTTGAGGTTGATGTGGTCCGGCGTTGCCTGCAGCAGGATCTTGGACGTCGCCTGGGTCAGGGGAATGGCCGACTTGAGGATGATGAGCGTGATGAAGAGCGACACGATGGGGTCCGCGTACATGCGGTAGGCCCAGGTCGTCTTCCAGATGATCAGCGCGGTGACGATGACGCCGATGTTGCCGAGCGCGTCGCCTATGACATGCAGGACCATGGCGTTCATGCCCATGTCGCCGTGGCTGTGGCCGTCCGGCTTGCTGGGGTCGCGCGGCTCGTTGTGATGGTGCCCGCCGTGCGAGTCGCGGCGCGCGCGAGGCCCGCCGTGGTGGTGCGCGTGCGCGTGTTCAGCATTGTGGCTGTGGCTATGACCATGATCGGCATGGTCGTGAGCAGCGGCTCCGTTCCGGCTGTGCTGCGAATCATGCTTGCCGTTGGCACCGTCGTTGTCCGTGCCCCTAGATGACTGGGACGTCTTGGCAATCAGCGGAGTTCGCTCGGACGCCTCAGAGACCTGAGGCGTTTCGGCTGAGAACATGCCGCTGTCGCCAACGGTAGTGGTGTCGTCGGAATCGCCCTCGTCGTCGTCAACATTGCGCGCTTGGCTGGCCTCGATGATTTCGCGGATGTCGTTGCGGAAGCTAGCGGGGTGGATGCTGATGTCGTCGATGCTGGTAGGCACGCGCCGCGCACTGTTAGCACGTCCACGTATGCCGACGGCGCCTCTAGAGCGTGCCGATCCGCGGCTGGCGGACCGCTCGAGGTGGCCGGGAGTGTTTAGGCTGGCAAAAGCGATGCGCCGGCTATTCTCCAAACCGAGGGGGCGGCTGCTCCTGTTGCCGTCGCCGTCGGTCACAGCGGTGGTTGCGGCAGAAGCCATCATCGCCGCCTCTTCAATTTCCTCATCATGGCAGCTATCGTCGTCATCCAGAGGCTCATGGACGTCGTCCACGGCTGGCTCGATATGGTCGTGGGAGTGCGCATGAGCGTGGTCATGGCTGTGGCCGCCTTCGATATCCTCCTCGCCGTGCCCATGAGAATGCCCGTGCCCACCAAGGACCCAGAAGCCAACAAAGTTCGAGACGAGGCCAAAGCAGCCGACAATAAGAACGATTTCCGGATTCCGGATATCAGGGGGGTCGAAGAATCGCTGGATCGCTTCAAGCACGATGGTAACGCAAAGACCGATCAAGAAGGTGGCGTTGAAGAAGGCACCTAGAATTTCCGCCCGAAGCCACTAGCATGCCGATGGTTAGATTCCATAAGCGCCAAATAACGGCAGAGCCGTCGACATCAACAAGGGACGGGATAACATACGCCATAGGAGTAGCGATCGTTGGATTCCTTGCGGGCCAATGTGACGGCCCAGAGACCGACAGCGAGAGAGATGATGTCGTTGAGCTGCCAGAGAGTTAATATCCAACACAAGAGGGAGGGGGGAGCTGGAGTATGCGACGAGGAGAAATGGCGTGACGCCGCATACCATGTGGAAAGCATCTGCTATTAAAGCCAAACTCGATACATAGTAGCCGACGCCAAGCTCGATGGCTAGGAAGACGGTGTCGAGCGCCATCATGACGCATATCCGCGTCGTCTTTGACCAGCTCTTCATTGTGGATGTCGGAAGACAGAAACCGGAGATAAAGGAAAGAAAGAAAGAAAGGAGAGGAGCAAGCTTGCTAGCTTGCTACGTGAAATAGGCCTTGAAGCCCTTTGCAGGGCAGAAAAGAAAGCAAGGCTTCAGAAATGAGTAAATAGTGAAGCGTCCTTGAGTTGAGGTTCAGCATGGGATGACGCTTGATGAAAGCTCTCATTTGCACAGGTGGAACGAGCAAATTTCCTATCTCATCCCGTGGTTGTATTGGGGAGAGGGGCGTGCGCTATAGGGCGGAAAGCGTCTATAAGAGTTGTAGATAAGAGAGAACAAAAAGGCTGCTAGAAATTGAGAGGACGAAAACAATATCTCAGATGGCAAAAGGGCATGTGTAATACCACAGGAAGCTATACGCAGAGATGGAAAAGAAGGGAGGCAAAGAAGTCAAGAAGTCAAGAAGTCAAGAAGTCAAGAAGTCAAGAAAAAAAGAATTGACGCGAAAACCGCGAACCCCGTGCCAGCTGTGCGAGCGACCGTGAAGGCGCCTTCACAGGGATAAAACGGAGGATAGGGAAGGGGCGAATGAGATGTTTCTCTTCCCCTGATTGAAGCGCCGGAGGAAGCCGCAGACGGTGCAGAGCAAAAAAAAAAAAAAAAAAAAAAAAAAAAGGGAAGGGGAGACTGGAGAAATCTACCACAAGAATAGGAAAGAGACAGAAATGAGGGATGAAGAGCGAAACTCAGAGACCGAAAGGAGAGATATCCCCTCCATCGCAGATTAAAACTTGTTCCCGCAGAAGAGACCGAAAAAATAAAAGAAAAAAGGATGATGTAGTCACGCTGATGCGAAATGGCGAAAGAAAAACTTGCAGCGCGCAAGCCCCCAAGTTCGTCTGAATCCCGCTTCTAGTGTGGGAAATTTAGCTTGTCCATCAAGGTACCGCCCACAGGGAAATAGACAGGAGAGGAACTTCACCACCACTTCGCCACCACCCACATATAAGGCCAGACCAGGCCAATCCGAGCGCGGCGCCGTCCGATGCGTTTAGTCCATCTCGTCACATGTCTAAGCGGATCCAAATGACTAATCTCTGGACACTGCATGCTGGGTGATACATCCACAGCCAAAACTCTACGAGAAAACCCACATCCACGCTAAAAACCTAATTAGGCAACACCCAATTCGATACTTCTGTAAGTCGAATATCACCAATTCAGCTCTGACCACGGCCATAGAAACAAAACCCAGACTATTGTCTTAGACATTAAACATTACACAAATATGCAATAGTACAGATTACTGCTGCTTTTCAGCTTCTTGTTGTCTTTCTTCCAAAGTCAAATTATCCTACCTATCATCCTCGCTACCTATCATCCTCTGCTTGGTCCCAGTCCGAGCATGCTATCATCTGCTCCTTCGTCCACTGGGTTTTTTATAAAAAAAAAAAAAAAAAAAGTCATAGCTGTACTGTCCTATATATTCTAGCCGTAAGCAGATCGCATAGCTCTCTCTGCTATAGCGCACGAGGTAGTCCTTTGGCCTTTCTGTATGCCTAGTTCATACGTAAATTGTCACGGGGCCGGGCCTTATACCAGTCTTTTTTTGTCTTGTACATATCGCTCCTAAATTCGAATTGAGTGATTGCAATCAATTGGTTCACGCCATCTTGCCTCTACTGCCTCTCCCTCCTTGGCATCTATCTCAACCGTGTCTCTTTCTGTCTTTTTGCTCCGGAACCTCAATGAATACATCGTATTCACCGTCTTTCCACACGACAGGACTGACCTGAGGCCTCTGAAAGGCTTGAGTTAAAAATTGCGTGTTGCTTAATTAGGCATAGTGTGGCTGTAGTTGTAGAATCTTGGTTGTGGATGTATCCTACAGAGACTATTGTTACAGAGTTGGGATAGATATAATGTCAGTACGAGCTTCGAGAGCTCCTTTTATCCAATAGATATAACCAATCGACTTGGCTTCCCCGGGAAGGTTGAGAAGGGCATCAATGGCAAGAGAAACAAAGCGAGGGAGCTATTATGTCAGACCGCGATCAGACGAACGATGGCTGGGACGACGCCCAAGCGTTGATACTTCGAATAACCTCAAATCACAGAGACCAAGGATAACAAAAGTGTCACGAGGGAAATGAAAGATCGGTTGCGAGATATTCTCTAGAAATTAAAGAAATTTCACAACCCCAGTACATAAACCACCGATGCTGGGCTCAAGACCTTCTCCATAAAGATATTCGGATATTAGACGACTCTTGCGGACAACCGGCTCCCTGGCTGGTGTAGCTACAATGTCGAGTTCCAGAACAAGACAGTGGCCGTTGGATCTCTAAGTAATTCTGTTCCTACTGCAACTAACAGACGTCGTAACCGACCGCTGCCTCGTGGATCCGAATCATAGGGAAAGCAAGCATCCGGGGCGCTGCCCAACATGCACCATCGCACCAGTGCGACAGAGTACATTCGCGCTGTGAAAAATCTGAGCTCATATAGCGCTGGCTTCCAGTACTTCGAAGTTAAGATTTTTCTCTGATGCACAAATTCCCAAAGAGGAGAAAGGCTGCCAGGAAGAAGACGAGGCTCCCAAAGAGCCTCCTTTGCGTTGGCATTTACGTTGTGAGAGATATGAGGAACTCTAAGTCTTCTGGAAGGGGACGAGAAATGAAGATGTTAGTCGTAAGTAGCCTCAAAGACTTCATGGATCTTTAGTTTTGCGTCTTGCAAGTCCAGTTCAAACCCCTGTGCTCTACAGCCACATTGACTTTCCCCTTTCAAAAAAAAAAAAAAAAAAATTATAATACTCAATATTGTCTTAACTTGCAGTACACACGCCACCTACGAGACGGATTTGTTCTCAGCGATAGCTGTTCCGTATTTTTACATGTTGCTGAGCAGGGAAATCTCCTTCTACCATATGATAACAAATTACCTTGCAAGTCACAATAGAATTGCATATTCTGAAGCAGCCCGGCGTGTTTATGTAACTGTCTCTTACTTCTGGCCCATTGCTCTCTATTTATTTATTAATTTTTTTTGTAGGACGCTGCAATTGCAAATAGGGCTGCCAGTTTCGATCGTGTCGAAATAGGAAAGGCGTGCCTTGCGTTTCCGTCATTCTTAAACAAGAGGCACAACGAACTGCCGCCTCAATCAGAATTGCACATCTATTTCTATTGCATCGCTTGCGTTTTGAATAAATTTGAGCTGCCTTCTCTGGAGGACGGGGCAAGAGTAGGCGAAATAAGAGGAGGGCAGCCTCGTCTGTCTGTAAATTGTCCATTACACCCTCCCTTTCCTTCCAGCTCCCCGTAGCATGCTCCTAATGAAGGACCTCTGACACCAATTAGCAAATATGGCCAGCTTAGCTATCTTTTTAAATCTGCAGAAATATATAACAAACTTACGTCGCACCGGCTTTTATTATATCCAATAAGCATCCCATTCATGTAGAGAAGTGTATATAAATGCTGGAAGACCGGCCCTGGTGGTCGGGTGGCACCTGTTCATAAGGCTTGCCTGCCGCCCGGGATTCAATACTTACACAGGATATTCCCTCTTTTTGCCATCGCAAAACCACATATTATTTTGGGAAATATTCCCAGACGATATATATGTAGACATGTATATATATTTTTTCATTATACCCAGCACGAATCCACTTGCTTCGTGGCCGTTTTTCTCCGCCCGCCTTCTTTCAGCCTTCTTCAATTGTTCTTTTTCTTCCAGATGACATGCATCTAATTGATCCATCGATCACACAACATAGGATGGACTTGGTATCATTTGGCGAATTTCTCGTGATGTTTTTGCACGTCTTCGGGATATTATAAATTGATGAGCTGTCAGAATAAGTGTTGCTAAAGGCCATTCTCAGCGGCATTGGGGCGGCGTCTCTTATTTTCTTGACTGCCAGGAAGCATCGACCGACAGGCAATTTCTTTCAGCCAGATGAAGGCCGGTTAGCCATGTGAAAAGAGCATATTAAATGCACAGTCCCGTGTTGGCCTCGCCCCATCAGGCCCATTGAGTGCAGCAGTTCTCTTGTTTATTGTCGAAACTAACATGATTATCGGCCGACATTCTGGCTGAAAAGATACATGTATTTCCAACGAAGAACTTCAAAAAGAACTGGAATAAAAAAGTTCTAGAGAAGAGAGGAAAGTAAATAAGCCCCGAATTTTCGTTGTGATAATAATAGCTGCGGCAATAGACATGAGATAAAACACAAAGGAATATCAAATCATATTACCATCATGAATAGCTATAGTTACAAGCCGAATTTCATATCAGCCGAATCTGATTTTGTGTCAAGAAAATATGCAAGGCATCGCAGGCCGAGTTTAACATTTTTGCTGTGTATGCTGTCTGCGTGGCCTGGCCAATATCCAATTGCTTCTAAGTTGTATCTTGTATGCTTGAAACGGATGCTTTTGATCAAGGAGCAAACACGGACTGTAAAGTCTTACGCAAAAGAAAGAAGCGGTATGGTGTCAACTACCGACATATAGTTTTCCCCAAACGAGGAATGTGGACAACTGCATCCTGTCGTCCTGATGACATGTTGATGTCGGAATTTCGGTTTCGATGCCGCGACCACCACCTCCTTTGCTCGAGGGTGACACGAAAACCACGGTTTTGCCGAGCGATGATAGCAAGGAAAGCCTTGCTTCAGTACGCAGAGAAAGATGGGGCGAACGACATGCATGCAGATCATCGTGGCTTCTTCTTTCCGTATAACCCCGTCAGCTGCCACACGCTGACTAAAGTCTTGTCAAAGCCAACGTCTCGCTGTACCTCCTATACGTTCTATGCATAAGTTTCCTTGCTGCACACACATTGCATCGCAGCGTCTGCCGGCTAGTAGGACCGGAGAATATCCAGATCCCCACTTCGTATCGTCGTGTGATGGCCGGAGCTTCTGGGCAAAATCGCGGCTAGACCTAGACAAGGAAGCCGCCCGCTGCGTCTCGGAAGATCTTCCGGACGACGAACGAACCCACAACAACACAGCAGCACGTTGACGGAATAAGGAGAAATGAGGCTGCCACAGTGGAGTTGCGGCTGCGCAAGGGCTGTATGTAGGCCACAACGGCGCTGCGGAGCTTCACATGTTGAACGAAGCGAAATCCGGCCGATCACTGGATACTTGGTCAACTTCTATACCAGACTTGGAAACCCGGCTCCACCATGTACTAGAAGAGTAAGTGAAGATAAGACAAAAGAAGCACAAGCGAATGCGATGCTTGGTGCAAGATTGCGTTCTGCTGTCTGCAAGATGTTTGCAAAATACCGTGCTAAATGAGCTGAAAGAAGGTCCAGCCGACCAATGTAGAAAAACCGACTGACGAATAAAAAAGAAGAGATATGGAAGAAGAAGAGGAAGAGGAGAAGAAGAAATAGACTAGCTGAGTAATCTCGGCGTTGTTGCCTGGTCGTTCTTTCTATTGATCGTGTAGTATTGAAGATGTTATTTGTTCTATTATTGCCGTTTTAGGAAACTATGGGCGCCAATACAACTACGCAGCACAACACAATACAAACAGCGCCGAGAAAAGCCCCAAACATCTTCGACTCTCTTGCAATCGAATCAACGTATGCATTAACCATTTTTCAAATCATCTCGTCTTCTGCCAAGCTTCATCAACCCCCAGATTTACCACTTACCATGCTATCAATAAGTTATTTTTGTCTCACTTCGCCTATTTGTTTTCTCTCGGATGATTTCAGGATCGCCGCTGACCAACGCCTAAACCTTTACATGGCTTCTTTTTGCGACGGTCGTCCGACAATGCCAAGCATTCTCTTGTGGATTATTGCTGATTTCTCGGTGAATAATTTGCTATTGATCTCCAATATGCCAATGGGAGGCAGTTTCTGCTAGTTATCCAATTTCCCGCGAGTACTATACTTGCAACTGTGCATATACATCATCTCAACTTGCCTCGTGTTATGCGTGCGAGAAAGGAACCATGCATGTCTCAGCCCCATTCTAGATCGAGTTCAGTCTGGCGCCTGTTACCAGTGGCAGAGCCTCGGGACATCCTTAGAAATGTTTTCATTCACTGTGACGTGCAGGATGTACCCATTGTTGAAACAGTGGTGCAGAATGCACTTGTGTTATGCCGCTAATATTGCCTCCATTTCAAGAGATGATTTACATGTACATTGTGCTTTACATCAGAGAGCTGGTCGATTTCGACAAATGCATGCTTCGCTCTCCTACGCCCTCGCCAATTTTTTCTTGCTTCCTGCCCACACGCAGGAAAGGCTGCTGCTAGAAGACAATCCATCTACGAGCCATCTTGCGCCTTGCTCTACTGAATACGGTTACTCAATTAAAAAAAAGTTGGCCTAGCCAAAGGATTGGCTCGGGGTATTACGGCCGGCCGAGCCAATAGCCCGCTGGCAGACCCGTCATTTCCAGGGATGCCGGGCCGCCAAACCGCCTTGTAGCTGAAGCCGGCTCTCCCACGCACATGGACTTTACCTGCTTGGGTCGACCCGCAAAAACTTTTCTTAAGCCTTTCTTTTCTTCTAGATAAGTTGTGGAACTCATTATACACTAGGGGCTCTTTCTTCCATAACCCCTTCCCCGGGTTCGTTCTAGTTGTTCCTGGCGAGCTGGTCCACTTGGCACATTGCCACCCCAATCTTTTTTGTGTGGAAAAAGTTGGAGAATTCCTCCATCTTGAATGGGGAACGACTACGGGGTCTCACCACGACTTTATAATTTTCGGCCAAAAAGCTTCAGCACGGTTAGGACGCAGAGCGCTTGGGACGGCCAAACAGCCACTCTCCCCATGCCAGCAGGTCAATGTCGTCTTCAATGCGGTGGCGTTATCCCTGGAGTGGGGAGGAAAGAGTTTAGTGAAGCGGCCTGTATCATGGGCACTCCATTTACCGACCTGTCACCGCCTCTGATCCCCTCCTCCAACAGCGGGCAGCCTCAGGAAAAGACGGAATTGCCGTCTCTCCCATGCAGCGATCATCAATCAAGTCAGGAAATAAGCACCGCTTCACACGCATGTTTTGGTGCTTTTCTAGCGATCTCTACCACAGGCTGCTGCTGTGCGTGCTGTCCTCTGTTCCCAGGAGCGTGAAATTGCTTTTCTGATTGCTGCCTGCCCAATACTGTATGCTCGGGAACCATGGAAGCAAATCCGTCGCCGCCGCATGGACAAAGGATTTCCCAGTGTTCTCCCGAGTCAACCGCCAGTTTTCTTGCACAGATACAATTTTTTTGCCCCGTTTCTTGGATACACACCACGAGAAACCACCCCACTGCCCGCCCTGACGGATTGTCTTGCCTCGTGCCGTTGGTGACATGTCCTGTGGAGGTTGTGAACACCAAAGTACTCATGGCGTATTAGTCTCGCTTGTGGAGGCGCTGGCCTAGTAAAACAGAGCGACAGAACAAAGCGCTGGATGCCAGAAGAGGGATACCAAACAAGCTATTTTCAGACTTGAGCGAGCCAATCTCTAAAAGATACATGTTTCCAACCCCCACTCGCCCCAATTTGCGCAACTGCTAGTCTCCATTCTTTGTTACACCCCCGGAATTGCTCAAATCACAACAGCAGTCGCTCATACGGTCCGTTCCTACCGGCTGTGCTGAAGCAGATTCGAAGTGCTATTCACTGCCCAAGAACTAGAGAAATCATGGACTTGGCAGAAAGACTCCGTCAAAAATCGGAGAGAACTTACAGGGGGGGGGGCTCCCACATTCAGCGGCTTGCCGGCAGGGATCCGAATGCCCTGCAAGCACCGTCTCTTCCCTGCCCTTTGGCCTTTGTTTATAAAGATGAAGTCTATCTGTATCGCTACCAGTACAAGGCTGCTCAGCTTTGCTCCTCTTACATATTTTGGGCACGACCAGACGTATCGCTTACACTTATCTCAGACTGGTTACTAAAGTGGACTAAGTGGAGGCAGCTTTCTTCAGCATCATCAATAAAGTTCAGGTATTACCGATATTCTACCTGAGGCGTGTTACTGCTTCCGTTTTGCATATCTATTCCCGGCGGATGGGCCATAGACTATCCAACTTTTTTTGCATTTGTTCGATCCACGTCATTCTTCCTCGTCTGTTTTCTTTTTACTACAAGCCCCTGCTGATCAGTGCCACATTCATTTCTAACGGGTAAATGTCGCTTGCCATTAGCTATAAGCTGTTTTTGGTTGTCTCGCCGTTAATGTTGGTCTGGAAACTTTCGACGAACACCTCATATATGAATTACAACACATCCCGCGCCCTCCCATCCTTCACCTGGTTCCAGGTCCAACTCGCACATGCTGCACCATTAAGCTACTTTTGAAAATTCTACGAGTGTGGTCAGAATTACCGTCCTTCGTCCCGTGTACTTAAGGTTGGCAACCCCCATTACTGCAGCACACCGGGGTTTCCAATATTCTCTTTACAACGATTTTGATTTTCAGAGCCAAGAGAGACAAGGCCACCATCGTCCAAGCTGTGTTGTGCTAGACCAAAAACGGCACTTACAAAAGTTGGAGTTCTGGAGAAACCAGTGAGGCGCTCACGCAAAACAGCACCATGGCAGCTAAAATAGGCGTGTCCCCAAGCGAGGTCGACTCAGACAGCGGCATCGATCCCAATGCGTCTTCCATGGAGAGCGTAGGCACAAGCACAACACCAGATACAGATATCTCACCGCCGAGCAGCCCGTTCCAGGCCAGTGAGCAGATAAGCAAGGCGAGGCAGACGGCTCGGAAGAAGCTGGCAACTTTGACGCTTGAAGAAAAAGTACGTCATGCTATTGGTCAACCACAGTTCGAGCGCAACGCTGCAGAAGAAACTAACAGTCATCCACCCACCAAATCAGGTCTCTCTGCTCACGGCTGCAGACTTCTGGCGGACAAAGGCTATCCCGGCCAAGGGCATCCCGGCTGCCAAGACGACAGATGGCCCCAATGGCGCCCGCGGAGGCATTTTTGTCGGTGGCACAAAGGTATGCCCAAGCTGCCAAGCTTTGGTTTATCGATCTTATTCTGTTGCTTGTATGGTTTCAATGCTTGACTGATGCTAACGCATTTTCTAGGCCGCCTTGTTTCCTTGCGGTATTTCTTTAGCTGCAACATGGAACAAAGACCTGCTTTATGACATTGGCCAGCATCTCGGCGACGAAACCAAGGCGAGATCAGCAAATATTCTGCTCGGTCCGACCGTGTGCATGCATCGCCATCCTCTCGGCGGAAGAAATTTTGAATCTTTCTCAGAGGATCCCCTTTTGACAGGAAAGCTGGCATCCCAGTATATCCGCGGCTTGCAGCAAAAGGGCGTCTCCGCCGCGATCAAACGTGAGTGCATCAGCTTTTGAATATAATCTGGGCGATCAAGAAGGATATGAAAGTGCGAGCTAACGGCAACGGACGGGAAGACTTTGTTGGCAATGAGCAAGAAACCCAGCGCAATACGATCAACTCCCTGATTGCCGAGAGGCCGCTGCGTGAGATATATCTGCGTCCTTTCGAGATTGCCCTGCGGGAAGCTTCGCCCTGGGCAGTCATGTCGTCGTACAATCTTGTCAATGGTACCCATGCCGACTTGAACAGACACACGTTGAAGGAAATCCTCCGTGGCGAGTGGAGCTATGACGGGTAAGTTTTTCATCGCAGAATTGAATCCTCGTTTTGATGCTGAGAAGCGACAGCGCTGTAATCTCAGATTGGGACGGCACAAACTCGTCGATTGAGAGTCTCGAGGCTGGATGCGACATCGAGTTTCCATTTTCGACAAAATGGCGATTCAACAAAGTCGTCCAGGCTATTGCAGATGGCCACCTGTCACTCGATATCATTGACCGAGCAGCTGAAAATGCGCTCACGCTGGTGACGCGAGTCAAGGGCGACGACATGTCGGAGGAGCTCCCTGAGCGCGAAGACGACCGGGCAGAAACACGTACCCTCATCCGGGAAGCTGGCGCGCAGGGCTTGACGCTGCTGAAGAACGAGGGATCGATTTTGCCTATCAACCCGAAGACGACCAAGCTGGCCATCATCGGGCCAAACGCCAACCGGGCCATCGCTGGCGGCGGCGGCAGCGCGAGTCTTAACCCGTACTACAACACGCTTCCGCTAGACAGCATTCGCAAGGCCGTCGCAGCAGCTGGTGGCCACGAGGTCGCGTACGCGGTGGGCTGCCACATCAACAAGTGGCTGCCGGTGGCCTCGCCGTTCTGCAGGAATCGAGACGGGACGCAGGGTGTCACGATCGACTGGTTTGAAGGCGACAAATTCAAAGGACCGCCGGCATTGACACAGACACGGAGCAACACGGATCTCTTTTTGTGGGATTCGGCACCCTTGGCGCAAGTTGGGCCAAAGTGGTCCGCTGTGGCGACGACATTCCTCACGGCGGGGACGACGGGCAAACACACCATCAGCTTTATGAGCGTGGGCCCCGGCCGGCTGTACGTTGACGGGCGGGAGGCGCTGGATCTGTGGGACTGGACGGAAGAAGGCGAAGCTATGTTCGACGGCTCCGTCGACTACCTGGTGGAGGTTGACATGCAGGTCGGGAAGCCGGTCGAGCTCAAAGTGGAAATGACAAACGAGCTGCGGCCCATCAGCAAACAGAAAGTCTTCAACACAACGCACCGATATGGTGGCTGCCGCATCGGCTTCAAAGAGCAGGACCAGGTGGACTACCTCCAGGAGGCGGTGGAGGCGGCGCGGGCGGCGGACGTGGCCGTTGTCATTGTCGGCGTGGATGCCGAGTGGGAGTCGGAGGGCTACGACCGGCAGTCGATGGACCTGCCGCTCGATGGCAGCCAGGACCGGTTGATCGAGGCGGTTCTGGCCGCGAACCCTAAGACGGTCGTGGTAAACCAGTCCGGGTCGCCGGTCACGATGCCGTGGGCCGACCGCGTTCCGACCATTCTGCAGGCATGGTATCAAGGGCAAGAGGCGGGCAATGCCCTCGCAGATGTCCTTCTGGGCGTGAAAAACCCCAGCGGCAAGCTTCCAGTAAGTGATTCGAACCGCTGTCTCCGCTCCACAATCGGAGAGATGACAAGCATGAAGCTAACATGTAACCCAAGTGCACATTCCCGAGGAAGCTCGAGGATTCGCCAGCGTACCATAACTGGCCCGGCGAAAACTCGGAGGTCGTCTACGGCGAGGGCCTGTACATTGGCTACCGTCACTACGAGCGGTCGAAGATCGCGCCGCTCTTCCCCTTCGGCCACGGCCTGTCGTACACGACCTTTGAGTATGGCCGGCCGTCCATCAGCAGCAAGGTTCTGTCCTCGGAGGCGGGCAGCACGGTGGAGATCATCTTGGCGGTCAGCAACATCGGCGACGTGGAGGGCGCAGAGACGGTGCAGATCTATGTGCAGGACGAGAAGTCGCGGCTGCCGCGGCCCGAGAAGGAGCTCGTCGCGTTCGAGAAGGTCTTCCTAGAGCCGGGCGAGACGCAGCACATCCGGCTGTCTCTCGACAAGTATGCGGTGGGCTACTACGACACGTCGATTGGGCGATGGATTGCCGAAGAGGGCAAGTTCAATGTCCTGATCGGCGCCTCGTCGGCTGATATCAAGTACGTTTTTTCTTTTTCTTCTCACATGTGACTTGGTTCTGCTCGTGGATCTCCTTGCTAACCAACTCCCCCGCAGGCGGACAATCTCGTTCGATGTGAGCGCCTCCTTTACTTGGGTATTTTAAAGCTGGCTCTAAGCTTTTCTTTCTGCCTTTCTCTTCTGGGTCATGGGATCATGCGGGATTGTAATATTCTGGCCTCTCTTTTGTCTTCTTTGGCCTTTTTTTTTCTTTCTTACTATTGCATGTTGCGGGATAGACTTTTCTTTCCTATTATTTTACTTTACCGCTGGGACAGTTGGACTCTCTGATGAACGTGCCATTGCTTCTGAGCTCGTCATTGTCGTTGTCGTTGTCAATGGAGGAACTTGTCACTCTAGGCATGTCTCTATGCTTTTGCCTTTTGTTTTTGGTTTCTGTTTCCTTGTGATTCCCTCTGTTCATGAAGGATTTCTTTTGGCAAACCAGACGCGGCGATCCTTACCAAATACTTGTATTTGTCCACTCTTTTTAGCTGAACGTCGCATGGCGAAGTCTGCAAATGTGGCGGATTACTGGGCAGATACTCTGTACAACCTGTCCGAGAAACCGAGAAAGGCGGCAATGGAGCCGCTGCTCTGTAGTACTTTGCACACCGTGCTCTGCATTTGTGCTTGTATTTTCTTTTCCGGCTTATTGCTGCTATCATTGCTGCTGTGCTCCCTGAAAAGACCAGCGTACTATTACACGTAGGTATTTATTACTTCTGCAGCTGTCTCGAGGCTGCACGAGTCATGTTTTGCACTAAAGCGGGCATTGCTCAGGACGGTCAGCGGAGGATGGTGCCCCTTATTTCTGGCACTAAGATCTGCTTTCCCCCTTTCTCAGCCACGGGCATGACGGGGTCATTGGCCTGACCATTTAGTGGCATTTCGAGGGGGTGGCAACGGCGCCGCGGCCTAATGCAATTAGCAGCTTAAACCCGACGCGACTGGATGCGTCGACATGCATGTACTATGTAATGTACCTAAGTGGCCTCTTCTCTTTGTAGAATTTATTATTAGCATTTATTAGCATTTATGCCATTTCTCTGCGCGACGGAATTGCTCCCTAATTAGACGAACCGACAACGTATCTCATATATCCAAAGACTCAAAGACAGACGAGGCTTCATCGCGGAGGGACTCATCCTTTCTCGTGCTCTCTCTTCTCGACGCTCGTTTTTCTCGGTCTCTCCTTTTTCTTCGGATTGGACATCCTCCTTCGTTCATCTCTTCCCTCTCCAGGAAACGGCGCAGCTCCCGCACGCACCAGACTAGACAGGCAAAAGGGGGGGAGTGATATGGCTGCCGGCCGCCATGGCGCCGCCATATAGCAACGGCTTCTCGCCAGCCCCCGCATCCTCTTACCGAAAAGCGACCTCATCGTTGCCCTCGCTGTCGCCTGACGACAGCTTCGGCGTCCTCTTCGTCAATACCCTGCGCCTGCTCTGGCGGTACAGCAGCCGTGCCGCCGTGGGCGCCGCCCTTGACCTGGGCAGCGTGCTCGTCACGGGCATCCGCGCCCGCACTCTCCTACAAGACAGCCAGCGGCGCCGCCCACGCCGCCCTGCTGCCGTCGTGGTCGCCGAGGCGGCCCTGCGGCAGCTGCGGCACCACCTGGCGCCGCAGCGAGTGTTCAGCGTGCCGCACTTTCTCGTAGTCTTCTGGGTGCTCGTCCTGCTCTGGGGCGAGCGGTGGAACTTTCACGCCAGGGTCGCCCGGTGCCACTGGGACCACTGGGAGAAATGGGTGAGTGCATTGGGCGAGGAGAGCAGGAAGCGAGGCTGGGAGGGAAAAGAGGGGGGGACAACAGAAGAGCGCGCCATTTTATTCTAGATACGTCTGCTAACACATGCTGCTTTCTCCGCCGCAGCCCGCAGGAGCAACCCCCCATCACCTCATCTTTGTGGCTGATCCCCAGCTCATCGACGCCCACACATATCCCGGCCGCCCCTGGCCGCTGAGCGCCTTGACCGTCACCATCACCGACAACTATATGCGGCGCTCGTACCGCGAGCTGCAAGAGCAGCTGCACCCGGACACTGTGTTCTTCCTGGGCGACCTCTTCGACGGCGGCCGCGAGTGGCGGCCGGCGCACGGCGAGTTCCATGAGCCGGCCTGGAGCGGCCGGCCCGAGCGCGAGAAGGGCTACGCCAAGACCTGGCGCCGGCGCTACGGCGAGAGCTACTGGATGCGCGAGTACACCCGCTTCGGCGACCTGTTCCTGCGGCCCTGGAACCTGGGTGGGACGGGCCCCGGGTCCGAGTCGGCGGCCGACGCTTCCAAGCCGGGCCCGGGCCAGCGCGGCCGCAAGATCATTGCCAGCCTGCCGGGCAACCACGACCTGGGGTTCGGCGCCGAGGTCAAGACGTCTGTGCGCGACCGCTTCAGCTGCTACTTTGGCGACAGCAACCGCGTCGACGTCATCGGCAACCACACGTTTGTGTCGGTCGACACCGTGTCGCTGAGCGCCGACACGTCGGACCGCGCCGGCCAGGGCGACGTCCAGCCCATCTTCCAGCCGGCGGCCGACTTCTTGCGGCGCGTGGCCTGGGAGAAGCAGAAGGCCGTGGCGCGCGAGCTGCGCTTCCAGCGCGGGCTCGGCGAGGAGGTCGCGTTTTTCTCGCACCGCGTGGAGGACCTGGACGAGGCCAAGTTCGACACGGAGGGGCTGCGGCGCGCCCTGGGCCGCGCGGGCGGCGCTGCCAAGGGTAACACTGCAGAATCAGAAAATGCGCCGGCCGACTTCCCCACCGTGCTGCTCACCCACGTGCCGCTCTACCGCGCGCCGGGCACGCCGTGCGGGCCGCTGCGCGAGCACTGGCCGCCTGCGAAGCCGGCCGACGACAGCGCCGGGCCCGTGTTCCCGGACCACCGCAACGCCATCCCCGTGGCGCGCGGCTACCAGTACCAGAACGTGCTCAACGAGGCCGACTCGGTCGACCTGGTGCGCAGCGTCGGCAACGTCGTCCACGCCTTCTCCGGCGACGACCACGACTACTGCGCCGTCGTCCACGACGCCGCCCACGCCAACGTCCCCGAGATCACCGTCAAGTCCTTCAGCATGGCCATGGGCGTCCCCACCCCGGGCTTCCTCATGGTCAGCCTCTACAACCCCGTCGACGCGACCGGGCGGTCGCTCCTCGCGCCGTCGTCGTCGCAGCAGCCGGCGAGCGGCAGCGGCGCGCCCGCCACCCTCCAGACCCACCTGTGCCTGCTGCCCAACCAGCTCGGCACGTTTGCGCGCTACGGCGGTATGATTGCCGTGTCCGTGGTGCTCCTGGTCATCTACGCCATCCTCATCCCCGTCCTGGGCCTGCCCGTGTTCGCCTTTGACCCGTTCGCGGGCGGGGCGTCGTCGTCCTCTGCGAACGGGTCGGGCCTGCCCATGTACAACAAGGCCAAGGTCGAGGACGACGAGTATGGCGGCGGTGCTGGTAGCAACGGCACCAGCACCCCGTACGGAGGTGGTGGTGGTGGTGGTGGTGCTGCGGCAGACGGCGGCTACTACGGAGCGGACGGGGGGAGCGCTGCGGCCAACAGCGACAACAAGGGGGCGAGCGACTCGTCGGGCTTCATCGCCTTCCGGTCGCCGGCCTCGTCGTACTCGCGCGGCCGCAGCCAGCCGAGCCAGATGCCGGGCCAGCAGCAGCAGCAGCAGCAGCAGCCGCAGCCGCACCAGCACCGCCACCACAAGAACCGCATGGCGGGCGGCGGCGGCGCCGCCGCAAAGGGCAGCCACCGCTCGCCCGCCCACATCTACGACGTGCGGAGCGGGCCCAAGATCCAGATCATCCGCGAAGACGACTCGTACGACGACGACGACGACGGCGACTACTCCAACGACGACTCCTTCTTGGCCGACGACTACCTGGTGGACGTCAACCTCGGCGGAACCAGCGGCGGTGGGAACCGCTGGCAGCCAGCAGCGCGCCGCGGCGCCTTTGGCCTCAGCCTGTCGGCCGTGGCGGGCCTCAAGCGGCTCGTCTGGAGCGTGTTGGGCCTGCGCGGCGGCGGAAGTGGCAGCAACAGTGGCGGCCGGGGCGGCCGTCGGCGCTGGCGGCGCACCGGCTGGGTGGGCTGGATGGGCAGCCACCGGCGCAGCAGCAGCCGCGCAGTGCGGCGCAGCGGAGGTGGAGCAGGCGACGGCGGTACTGGTGCCCGGGGACTTGGGCTCGGGTTTGGCCCCGGGGGGCGCTCTTCGACGCGGCGCCTCCTGCAGCTCGCCGGCTGGGAGTTCTACGGCATGGCGTTCCGCGTGACGTGGATGGTGGTGGCCTACTGGGGGTGGCTGAACTACAAAGGGTGAGACTAATACGAGCGGGAAGAAAGAAAAAAAAGTTACGAGTGGTGAGAAGAAGCATGCAAGCTGTAATAATATCTGGGCGAAACGAAAGCCACCAAAAACTACGAAGAAAGGGGCCTTCCTCTGTCATCTTTTCCATTTGTGTTTTCTTTATCATTTTATTTTTTTTTTCCTTTACTGGGTTACGTGGAGCACAAAAAGGGCCGGTCTTAATTACGGGAACGTCTTGTACTGTATTTATTCTTCTTTGTATCATAGAGCACGCCGGCTTGCTCGGAGACAGTATCCCGTCTGCTGTCATAGGGCTCTCTACCTTTCTTGCATCTATCTATCTGTATATTTTTCTTACATTAGCACATTTAAAACGAATTCTGACCACAAGAGGGGACGCGAGACTAGCTCAGTGGGAGATCTGCCTCGTAACGAACTGCAGCAGTGAGATGCTTATGGTGATTCAAGGTCTCGGGAGACATATGGAGGGAAGATCCCAAATTTAGACACGAACAAGGTCCTAATAGCTGCTCTCGCTTCTCAGCGGGACAGCCCGTCCGCGCAGAATCTCAAGGATGGGACGCGTAAGCGGATGAAATCGCTCACAGAGAGCCAGCCTCGAAGAGAAGACACCTCGCAGCGCACTGGGAACAAGAAGGCTGTTTTGTCCCTAGATCCTTCGTCTGCTCGCTGCTAACCGTCTAACCGTTTTTACCCCAGCTCGCCCAGCTGAAATTTTACCAGCCATCTCCCTTCCCGCGAGCGGAAAGGTCTGCTGCCGCAGGCCGTTATGAGCTAGCCACAGCCACGTACATACGTAGTAAAATATTCTGACACCGTTGATGGTGTGGCAGCGCGAAAGTCGGCCATCGAGATGCACTAGCGCACCTAAAATTGTAGTGCATCAGCGAGTGCAGGCTTGGGCTCGTCAGGGGGGCGATGAAGCCTTTGGCGAAGACCAATGGCGCGACGGCTGTCAGACGAGTGTAGCATCTGAGATGGAGAAATCAACGGAGCCATCGTGAGACACACGGCGGCATGGCCTAATCTGGTTTGTTTCCCACAACAAATGTTGAAATTTTTGCTATGATTTTCCAAGGATCGCCGTCATGATTCCTTACTAAGAGATGTCTCTTCTGTAGATCATTGACTGTGCCAATTTACATCAAGGAAAGAAGAGAGTCCAGAAAAAGCTGTTCTGTCTGGCGTTCAGCCTCCAGGATGCTCTTTTCAGAGCGCCAAAGAAGTGAAAAACGTCTCATAAGCCCGAGATTAAAGAGACGAGGGTATGCTTCTCACACTCTTGAGCACAATCGTCTCTACTTTGCACAGCCGTCTTTGGCTCTATTGCTACGATTATTTATTTGTCAAAACGTAGACCCCACAAGGCTACAGGGCTTCCCGCAGCGATCGTCCTTAATCTGATGCTTACGGACCACAGAGCGAGAAAACAGTCTCAGACTCTGCTGCTCCACCCCGGTATAAGTGGCTGACACCTCTCTCTTCCCCTGAACCGGCCAAATGAGTTGGTTCCGGGAAGACGTTCTCTGTTTATTTAGCGCAACCTCTGGTTAGGCTCACTGCATCTACACTTCTTCGTTCTTTTCCTTTGCGTTGCATCTCGTCTCTTTTCTTTTTCATGCAGCCGTGATATCCGTGGCCCTCTGCAGAGGTTCCCCATTTTACATCGGGCTCGTTTTGCTCCATTTTTTTTAAAACAGATCGACCTTGGCGATGGCAGCCCCGCCCGAGATCAACAGCCCCGGCCATGCTTGGCGGTCGGGCATCACACGGCACGTTCCCTGGACAGCACTGCTCTGCATAGCCGGATTTGCGCTCTGCTGCATCGGCCTGGGCCTGGTGCTATCGGAGTCGGACAATAAAGAGGTGGCGGCCTGGCCGGATGCGTCGCGGACCGTCTCCGTGTCGGTGCTGCTGTCGCTGCTGGTCAGCATCGCCAACGTGTGCCTGGCGGGCGCGCTCAGCAAGGCATACGAGGTGTCGTGGTGGCTCAAGGCGATCCGGGGCGCCGAGCTGCACCGGCTGCAGTTCGACCTCAACGTGCAGCAGGACACGTGGGCGCTGGTGAGCCGCAGCTTCACGGTCGACCAGTTCGTAGTTGCGGCGGTGCTCGCGCTGGGCGTCAGCCTGGCCGATGGGCCGCTGATCCAGAAGGCGTCCACCATTGTCACGCACACCTACGCGCCGCTCGCCGGCGACGTGCAGGCGGCCGTGGTCGACGGTAACCTGCCGAACGACTACAGCGGCTATGGGTTCCAGTTCGAGCTGCTGACGCCCGCCTTTAGCAACATCAGCCACGCGTACGCGAACCGCCAGCCGATCGCGGTCGGCGACGACGTCCTCGGCGGCTGCGACGTCAACACGACGTGTGTCTTTGAGCTGCCGGGCCCCGGTTTCGACGTCGCCTGCAGCGAGTCGTCGTCGGCGTACGACTTTTTCGACCTGGGCGCCGGCAGCATCAACAACAACGTCACGACGTTCTCGGTCACGGTAGGCTACGGCGCGTCGGGCGCGGCCAGCGACCTCATCAAGATGACCACGTCGGCCACGTACAAGCCAGACAGCGCGTGCACGGGGCGCCTGCAGACGCGCAACTGCTCGCTGCACATCGGCACCGTCAACTACCCGCTGGCGGTGACCAACGGCGTGGCGACGCTGGCCGCGTGGGACCAGGCCCGCAACGACACGGTGTCGCTGCTGCAGACCAACTCGCCGTTCGACGTGCTGTACTCGGGCTCGTTCGGCGCCGGCAACCTCAACACGATGCTGGGCGGCGTCTTCAGCGTGCTGCGCGAGCTCTACGCGTCCAGCGTCAACCTGCAGATCGAGACCACCAGCAATGTGCCCTACGTGATGCGCGTCACCGGCCAGGGCAGCAGCAACTACCTGACCACCGAGAGCCTCGCCGACTACAGCAACTGCACCATGACCTGGACCGACCCCACCGCCGACATCGTCAACACGGCGCGCGAGCTCATGCTGCGCAGCGCCCTCGCCTACGCCCAGCAGAGCCCGGCCAACGCCACCCGCCGCGCCCTGCCCGCCCAGCTGACCCGCACCGCCCCGACCTACCAGAGCACCTACCGCTACCTGGCCGCCACCCTGGCCTGCATGGGCGCCGAGATGCTGCTCGTCCTCTTCCTGCTCGCCGGCTGGCGCCGCCTCGGCCGCGACGTCTCTCTCGACCCCTTTGAGATCGCCCGCGCCCTCGGCGCCCCCATCCTCCACACCGGCGGCGGCTCCACCAACAGCGACATCGACACCGCCCTGCTGCCCATCCGCCGCACCAAGCTCCGCTACGGCGAGATCCTGCCGGACGCCGCCGCCGACAGAGCGCCTACGGGCTTCGGCGCAGACGCGTTGGCCCAGGGCCCCGTCGACCTGTCCGTCGCGCCCGAGGCGGCCCAGGGCCCCAAGGAGGGCTACGCCCTGGTCAACAGCGGAGAATACGAGACTCAGCAGAGGCCGCGGCTGGGCCTGGTCCGGTCGGAACGTGCCGGCCCGATACGGACAGACGTCCTGTACTGAGTCCAACCAGCGCTCAGTGAAAGAAACGCCGATGGACCAAACGTTCTGCGGGTCTCAGTCTTTCTGCTGCTTTTTGATGTTTAATGACAGCGCATACAAGATGTATATCACTTCTCCAGCATTTATATCCATTTGCAAAATCATACAATTGTCTTTTTAGTTATGACTTGTCATAGGAAATGTAATTTCATGAACTTTAAAGAGAGTGCACATCGGGAAGACGATGAATAGAGAGGATTGTCAAAGTAGCTAGTGGTTTTATTGCTCTGTGGTACCTCAATGTGATACGCGTAAAAGATATTTCTAACGAAATATTTGAACGTCTTGCTTTAGACCTGGTGGCCATCCAAAATCCTATGGAAGACCGCGTAGTTGCTGCTTTGGCGTCCCAATTCACTTGGGATACTTTGGCCATCCTGAGTCTCTGCGCTGGCTTGGCTTTCTTGCACGTCTAGCATCTCTTCGTTGTCTTGATTTTCTTGGCTCTCTTGATTTTCTCGGCTCCGCTGGCCATCGTAAACTGCGAACACAACGTCTTGCCACCAGTGGCCAGTCCCTGTTGTCGACGAGACGGGGGAAAATTCGTCCTCCTGAAGCACCTCGAGCCAGCAGCGGGCCACTTCCTCCGGCGGATTACCGAAAACACCACATCCCAACGCGCCGAGAACTAGCTTGCGGTGGCCGCGTGCAGCGGCAGCGCGCAGCGTCAGTCGCATTTTCAGCTTAGTCGTCTGGCGGTCCCTCCTGCGCGCAAAGACGAGTCTTTCTTCTCCTTTTGGTGCCGATGACAAGGGAGTTGGTGATGGTAGATCTGGCACCGGCAGCGAGAAGGCTGGCGAAACGGGCGAAGATTGTGAAGGGGGTGAAGCTTGTGGCAGCCGTGGTGATGATTGTCCGCTGAAACGAAAATAATGATGCAGAGTTCGCTGACCTGCTGGAAGTGGGGAGGAAGATGGCGCCTGAGAAGGTGAAACGTGATGCTGGTTTGTTGGATGTATAGGACGAGAAGAATGATGTGCGTTGTCCGTTCCTTGGATACCCACTGAAGCAGCAACAAGATCCTGGTCATCCGCTTGACTACTTCTAACAGTCCGATTGCCGTCAGTTCTACTGTTGCGATCGTGGTTCCTTTGAGACTCTGGTTGGCCTTCTATGTTATCATCTAGGTCATTTTGGATGCTGTCATCTGCGGTAGAGATGGTCCGCACTTCCGGCCGCCGGAGAGCTGCCACCGTCACTGCGCTCACACAAGGCAGGCAGTTCGCTAGTACAGCTGGCACTAGCAAGTTGTGGCCGGAAGAGAGGTCTTCTCGGATTACTAAGACGTACGGGCTGTACAGCACCTCGTCGTGGGCCAAGGGATAGAGCCGCCGGTGCAGGCTCTGGCTCAGCGAGCTGCGGTAGCACAGCGCCTCTTCCTGGGCCAGCGCACCGTTGCGCCAGCCACCTCCAGGGTGGTGACGGCTGGCAAAGTTGACGATCAACGGCAGTTGCGCCTGCGATGTCGTACCCGCAGCCGCCGCCGCAGCTTGTCCTGGCTGCTGCGCTTGCGCCTGCGCTTGCAGCTGGATGGCGGCGTTCAGTGTGTCGTCGTTCACGACGCGGATGGTGGCCGGCTGCGGAAAGCCCGGGCACAGGCGAGGGTCTAGACGCGGGAGGGTGCTGAGGTTGAGCTTTTCCGAGGCTTTAGCTGAGCCCTCAGTGCCGAGCTGCCGCAGCACGATGGGCAGGGTGTCGAGTGTCTCCTGCGCCGTAGCCCGCAGGCGCTCCCTCTGACCGACCGGGTAAGCAGGGCCAGGCACGTCAGCTCGGAGCGAGCCGTGCCTTCTGCGGTAGCGGGACGAGGATGGCGATGATGTCGAGTGCGAGCGGCGAGAGCCTGGCTGCGAGGAGGGCGACGAACGCGAATGCGACGGAGATCGGGAGGATGTGCGGCGTGGGCGGTAGGGCTCACCGCGCCCTCTGCCTCTTTGCCCCTCAGCCCTCCTATCACTCCCGCCCTGCGGCCGATAGGAATTCCCGTCGAGCCTCATTATGCGTGCCGTGTGCCTGGAGAGAACAGAAGGCAAAGAATAGGAATAATTTTGAAAGGCAATCGAATATCGGTATGCTGACGCTTTTATGTAGAATGTTACCGGCGAATGAAAGGTTGGTAAGAGCTATTGGAACAACTGCCATTTTTCATGGTCATTTCCCTTCTGGCCCCTCCCTTTTTTTTTTTTTTTTACCCTGCCTTTCGTGTGCTTTTTCGTGCAGGCTTTCTCCTCTACCATCTGCTATTCATCGTGATACTCATATTTGCACGAACTGCTGCTCAGCGTATAAACTCCTGCCTAATACTAGTGCAATTGCTTGCAGATTTAGTCCAGCGAGTCAAAAATTGGTTGCGTTAGCCGTCCACTTACACGATTGGCTGGCTGCGAGCGTGGCTGAGCGTGTTCCCCCTCGACCAACCAACTGCTCATTGTCGCTGTTGAGTGCCTTGTGTCAGCCTCGTCAAGTTTATTGTCGCAGCTCCCCAGTTGGCCATATCTCGCATTTTTCTTTTAGCAACAATAAGACCCTGGTTGGGACGACTACAGAGGACAGGAAATCACGAATACGTCCTCAATTTCTGCGGAGTCATGCTGCTTCTTGACCCGGCTCTGGCATCGGCCGCCGAAATTCTCTACTGACGAGCACAGCCAGAGATATGCGTCTACTTGAACGTATGAGCGACGGCAACGTCGACTTGGTGAAGTTTTCTCCTCACAAACTCCCACAATATGCCATTCTCTCGCACACCTGGGGCGACGACGAGGTCACCTTCCAGGATATAACAAGTGGTGGCGCGAAAGAGAAACTTGGTTACAAGAAGATCGCATTCTGTGGAAATCAGGCTGCCAGCGACAGGCTGCGACACTTCTGGGTCGACACGTGTTGCATTGACAAGACCAGCAGTGCGGAACTTCAGGAATCCATCAACTCCATGTTCCGCTGGTATCACAATGCTTCCGTTTGCTATGTCTATCTCGCCGACGTCTCTGCTTCAGCTGCAGAGGCAGACATATCCATTTCGCCTTCCTGGGAATCGGATTTTCGCAAGAGCCGATGGTTTACTCGCGGCTGGACGCTTCAGGAACTGATCGCCCCATCGAAAGTCGAATTCTTTTCGAAAGAAGGCTTGTATTTAGGAAACAAGAGATCCTTGGAGAGGTATATCTGTGAGATTGCTGGAATCCCGGCCGAGGCTCTTCGAGGAGACCGAGACCTATCAACGTTCACGGTGGATGAGCGTATGGCTTGGATGAGGGCTCGAGAGACGACGCGTGAAGAGGACGTGGCGTACTCTCTTCTCGGCATCTTCAATATTCATATGAATCTCATTTACAGTGAAGGAAGAGAGAGAGCCCTCAAACGGCTAAGAGAAGAGATCGATAAAGCAACGAAAGGTAAGTGTGCACTTCAGCTTGCTACATGCCGTTTTATGTATGCCTATTTACGAACTTATGGACAAGGGATACGGCACGCCGAATTTTCGGTGCCTTTTAGTTTTCGAGCTGGTTTTGGGGTTGAGAATTTCATCGCCAGAGAAGAAGAACTCGCGGAGATCCACCAAAACCTTCAGAGCGACGGCTCCCGCCATGTTGTTGTAATTCACGGCCTTGGAGGGATGGGCAAGACGCAATTAGCCATTGCATATGCGAAGAGGCACAATGCCGACTATTCGGCTGTGTTCTGGTTGAATGCCAATGATGAATCGTCGCTGCAGCAGAGTTTTGCTGAAGTGGCGAACCAGATTCTACAAGCACACCCGTCGGTAGCAACGATGGCTAACATCAACGAAGAGCAAAACCTCGACAAGGTTGTGAACGCGGTGCGGACTTGGCTTAGTCTTGCCGATAACACACGGTGGCTGCTAGTCTATGACAATTACGACAACCCAAAATTGCGGGATAGTAGCGATCCAGCTGCTTTTGATATCCGCGAATTCATTCCGGAAGCTGCCCAAGGTTCGATTATCATTACTACGAGAGATTCCCGGGTAGATATAGGCCATCGTGTCCCGTTGAAGAAACTAGGCCTGCATCACAGCGTTGCCATACTATCGTCAACGTCAAGACGAGATGGACTAACAGAAGGTAATAGGTGGTTCTTCTGTCGCGAATGAAGCATGCTGCTAATACGTAACAAGATGCGGACGCTGCTGAGCTCTCCCGAGAGCTCGATGGCCTTCCCCTAGCACTTGCTACTGCTGGGACATATCTCGAGAACGTCGGGACGAGTTTCAAAGACTACCTCCGTGTTTACAAAGACTCTTGGGCCAAACTCCAGATGAAGAGCCCCGGGCTAAACTCGTACCACAGAACTCTCTACTCAACATGGCAGCTCTCTCTCGAACACGTCCAACGAGAAAATGTCCTATCAGCCCAACTTCTTCGTTTGTGGGCATACTTCGATAGTCAAGATTTGTGGCTCGAGCTTCTTCAGCATTGCGACGAAAGCTTTCCAGAATGGATGCGCCAACTAACCAAAGACAAACTCGAATTTGACAATGCGATACGAGTGCTCGTCAATTACGGATTAGTCGCAATAGACAAAACGTCGCGGCACCTCGTTGAGTCGAGAGGGTACAGCATGCATGCATGCGTTCATGCGTGGACGACACATATCTTGAACCAAGAATGGGACAATGAGCTAGCGATGGTTGCTGTAATATGCATAGCAAGCCATGTGACAGACGAAGGCACCGTGAATTGGTGGCCAACGCATCGACGGCTTTGCCAGCAGGTAGCAAAGGCTTCATCTCTATTATCGGACATTGCTTCCATAAAATTTGACGATGCGTGGGTTTTCCACGAACTTGGTATCTACTATGAGATTGATGGCAAATACGAAAAAGCTCGTCAGCTATATATGCAAATATTAAGTGTCGAAGACGAACTGCCTGGGCAAGTCGATGAATTAATTCTTCCTACGCTTAATAATTTAGGCAGCCTCTATCGACAAATGGGAAAATTTGACGAAGCTGAACAGATGCTAAAGCGGACGTTGCAAGTTAGAGAAGAAATCCTCGGCCCAAACAATGAATCAACCCTTTCAACAGTTTATAATCTCGGTACTGTCTATATGGAAAAGGGAATGTTTAACGAAGCTGAGCAAATGTATCAGCGATTTTTACAAAGCAAAGAAAAGCAACGAGATGACTTTTGGATTCTTTCTACACTTAATGGTTTAGGCTCTCTTTATCAATACCAAGGAAAGTTTGATGAGGCCGAGCAGCTGTTGCAGCGAGCATTACAAGGCAGAGAATATATTTTCGGTCCAGACGACGGATTAACTCTTGACATAGTTTATAATCTCGGCAATTTATATCGCTGCAAGCGAATGTTTAATGAAGCTGAGCAAATGTATACACGAGCGTTGCAAGGCCAAGAAAAGAATCTGGGTCTTGACCATGTGTCTACTCTTAGAACTGTTACCGCCATGGGTTCCCTCTATGAAAATCTAGGGCGGTTGGACGAGTCTGAGCAGATGTATGATCGTGCATTACGGGGATGCAAAGAAATCTTTGGCCCTGAGATATTCTCACAAAATATCATTGTGCTTAACTTATTCTGGAAGTACGGAAGTCTTTATAATCGGCAAGGCAGATATCGTGAAGCTGCAACATTGTTTTCAAAAGCGGTTGCCGGCTTCGAGGTACTTGGCATAGGTCACAAGCGAGTCCAGCAGCATATAGAATACCTCAAATCCCTAGGCTACGATACAAGTAAGCAGAAAAAAACATTATTCTTTACCACAGAAAATCAGCTAATAAAATATGTTGCAGGTGACACTTTTGTCGTTTCTAAGAGGGTAATACGTCAAACGATGCCAGTCAGACAGGTGCCAGTAGAACAAAGAAGTCACGATCGTCTCTAGGGAGGATTTCTCGGAAACTGTTCCGTTGATGTCTCACAAGATATCAACGCCTTTCTCGTATTTATTTGCTTACTTTTTGAAAAGGGATTTTCATTCTCGGTGGAGTGCGCCAATAAATTGCGTTTCCATGGCAGATTCGGTGAAGCAACCTGGAACAGTTGAACAGATATTTTTGGCAGTTTTCATTAGTGAAACGACAGCTTCTATTGATTTTTCTGATGTTCGATTATCTGCCGTTGTTAAACCGACTACTCATATACTTATTAGAAATGAAAGGGAATATTGTTGTTTAAAATTGTTTAAAGAAACGGATGGATGAATCATGTAGCTGTTAGAATTTTGTCGTACTCGAAACCATGCGCTCCACGTTTCTCCTTACGTTCTCTTTCCACTGTAAGTACAGAGTATGGAGTACATGTACTCTGGTATTATTCGTAATAAATTTCCACTACAACAGAGGTACCGAATTGATAGCTGTTTCCTGTTACAGTAAATGCCATGCGGCACCGTTTTTTGGTGCGTAAGGCTTTGGAGAGCAGTCGCACTAAGAAGCAAGTCGGCTCTTATTACAGCTAGAGGGTCTGTCCTGCCTTTGGCTCCCCACTTCTATTCCCAGCCTCCTCATAAATTTGCACAATTGCTTGCCGTCTGTTGCAGACTCTTCATACTTGCTCACAGACTAAAGCGAGGCAAAATAGAAATTGACAAAAGAAGACCATGATGCGAGCCAGTTTTTGTGTTGAGAGCAAGGCTAAGAACAGGCAAATAGAGACTACTATCAAATTGTGCTGGGAAGAGCGGTGAAGAGCTGATCACAAAGCCGCAGAGGGCCCCTGAGACTTATTCAGGGTTGCAAGTGAGAGAATTGGCAGCATCTGCTCATCATCTCCTGTGGGTAAGCATGTACCCCGTGCTGTGTCTGTGTGCAGGAGATACTGCAGTCTGCTTGCGAAATACAAGAGGCTGGGTCCTCTTTGGCTCAGGGGACCCTGGCTCGTTTTGCACATTGCGTCCTCCCTCGAGCCAATCAGCTGCCTCTATCATAAAGTGCCCGCCTGTTCCCTCGTCTCACTGCGCTCTGTTTCTTGCTTCAATTTGCGTACCGTTTTATGCTTCTCGTTTCTTTCCCACGATTTCTTTTCTGCGTCTTCTGTTTAGTGACTGCGGTTTACCTTTTTTTTTTTTTTTGTCATACTGCATTTTTGTGTCTTTAGAGCGTGCACCACAACTGGCAGTCTGCTCTCTGCGAAAGCCGACTTTCCCAAAGCAGGTCTTGCGACAGGCTCTCTGCTTTCCCCCCCGGGTTGACCGCTGCGCCTAGTCTTTCTCCCTCCCCCTCCCTACGATGGGCTTCTTCGACGGCAACGGCTCGGTGGTCTCGCGCCGCAGCTCCCACCACCACAGCAGCTCCTCCAAGCACCACCACAGCAGCAGCAGCCGCCGCGAGAAGGAGCGCGAGCGCGAGCGCGACCGCAGCCGCAGCCGCAGCGGCACGCGGTCCGTGTTCACGGCGCGCAGCTTCTTCGGGCTGGACGACGGGCGGCGCCACAGCAGCTCGTCGCACCACCACCCGCACAACAAGTCGACGGCGAGCTTCTTCAGCCTGCCCAACGTCAGCTCGCGGTCCATCTTCAGCACCTTTGGCCGCGACGGCGGCCGCGGCTCCTCCTACTACCGCCGCTCGCCGCGCTCCTCCTTTCTGCAGCGCGCCTACCGCAAGCTCAAGCGCCTGCTGCGCGACCTCGTCTACTACGCCAAGCGCCACCCCATGAAGGTCTTTATGCTCGCCATCATGCCCCTCATCACCGGCGGCGCCCTCACCGCCCTGCTCGCCCGCTTCGGCCTGCGCATGCCCGCCTCCCTCGAGCGCATGCTCGGCGTCGGCGCCCGCGCCGTCTCCGGCGACTCCCTCGGCCTCGTCGGCGACGCCATGAAGATGGCCGGCGTCGCCGGCGCTGGCGCAAAGGCCGTCGGCCTCGACCGCGGCCGCAGCTCCGGCATCCAGTGGGACCGCCGCGGCGGCGAGCGCGCCCACAGCAGCACCGGCCTTGACTACGGCGGCTACTACGGCGGCGGCGGCAGCAACTTCAGCGACAGCGGCAGCGGCTGGGGCGGCAGCCTCAAGGGCATCTCGCGGATGTTCTCATAGAGAAACGGAGGGGAGCGAGAGGAGGAACGACTGAACGGTTCGAGGGGCGGCGGAAAAGGGTTTCAATGTGTCAGGTTCTTTTTTCCCCTTATTTCTTTCATACCTTGTTTTCTCGTGGCTTTCTAGGTTTCCTTTTCTCCTCTTTTCATCATGATTTTCTTAGGACATGTACATCGTTTTTGATCCCCTTTTTGTATCTTTTTCTTTTTCAGATTCCATAGCTTCATCCAAGTTCGGTCAAATTAGTTTAGCACACAGGGCGACGCGGCATAGTTTACAATCACAAAAGCTCCCAATTTACAAAAATTAGAAAGGCCATATACGAAAGCAAAAATTCTTTTCTGTATTTGTATTAGCCCTCCGACCAACCACGAAATTCAAAGGTGCTGTATGTGTCCCGTCTCTCAGACGCCGTTTCGTTTCCAGCTCTAGTTTTTGGGGTATGGGGGAATAAAAAGGGAAAATCAAGGGGAATTAAACATGTTCTAAAAGCAATGTAATCCGTAGGAACCAAGAAGAAGAAAGAAGGGAGTGGGATGCATCGGCTGTGTGTTGTTCATTTGCCCTTTCTCCGGCGGCTTGCATGCAAACTCGGAGCAGTGCTGCTTGTTCTAGACGGCTTGTTCTTGGGATTGGCAGACGACGAGCTGCGAGTGGGCTTCTTGGACTTGGACGGCCGCACCGGCTCGGGCTCAGGCTCGGGCTCGGGTTCGGGTTCTGGTTCCTCCTCCTCGGAGCTGGACTCAGACTCGACCACGATCTCGCTTCGACGTTTTGATCGGCTATAGTCGAGATTCTGCTTTGCGCGGGACCGGGTATTGTGGGCTGCAGGCTGCTGCCTGTCGCTGTCGTCTTCTGCGCTCGCTGTGCTGTCATCGTCCTCTTCGCTGGACTCGGCGTCGTGCCGCACCGGGCCCCTGCGGCCCCTGGCTGCAGCAGGGGCTGCTGCTGATCCACGCGTCTGTGCTCCCATCCCGGCCGACGATGCAGTGCCATGTCGGGGAGCGGCCGCAGCGCCAGAAGCGTATTGAGGCGCCCGCGGACCCGCTGTCATATACTGAAAGGGATTAACACGTGAAGCTGCTGATGTTGTCATGGCGGACGGATCGGAAGCGTGCCGAGCTGTCGAAGATGCCGCCGCCCCGGGGCCGCCGCGCACATACGAGTACGTGAAAGGAGAGTCTCCTCGGTGGCGGCTGGGACCGCCTGCAGGGCTGCTGCTGCTGCTCAATGTGGGCTGTGAGTTGGACATTGGCAGAGCCCGAGAAGGCGCGCCTGGGGGCGGAAAATAGCCCATCGGTGGGTACACCTGGTGGTCTTCCATATGGAACGACCCGGGTATTCGTTGTGGTGCACGGTCGTCATCATCGCCGGACGCGCCTGGCGTCGGCAGCTTGCTGATTCTGCGTGAGGACGTCTCCAAGTGTGCGATGGGCACAGAGATCCTCTGCTCCCTCCTCTCCCTCCTCTCTCGCCGCTGGCGCCGCTGTTCCGCCTGCGCTTCTCTCCCCCTCTGCCGCTCGATCGCTGCTAATTCTGCTCTGGTGAGCTTGACCTGCGCCTTCTCTCTTGCCTGGGCCCGCTGTATCCGGGCCACGGCGGACTCGTACACTGCCCTCTCTGCTTCTCCTGGTTCGCTGATTGCATCTTCCGAGTCGTCTTCCGACGACGACTCAGAAGAGTTCTCTTCGTCCTCGTCGCCGGAAGCGTCCCTTATGAATCTCCCACGCCGCTGAACGGCCCTTGATTCGCCCTCGCCCCCCTCGCCCATATCCATCCCCGTGAAACGAAGCGGGTCACTCGAAAACCGTGACCCCATAGAAGTACCCGAAACGCCAAATCCCCGCCGCGTGTGCATGTAGTCCGCATCTTCACCACCACCGCTGCTGCCGCTGCCGCTGCTGTCCAGCTCCTCCACCACGCGGCCGTCGATGCCGAAAGCCGCACTCCATTCGTCTCGTCCCCCGTTTCTGCCCGAGCGGGCGCCGCGCTGCTGCTTGTTGTATGCCGATGATGATGTTCTTCCCCAGGCGGGGCTGTGTTTGGGAGCGCGTGGTCGACCACCTAAACCACCTCCCCAGAAAAAGCCTCATCGATGGGCTTGTCCATGAGAGAAGCGTGGCCGATGATGACGACGCCGCTGGCGCCGACGAGCCAGGCGATGGTAGCAAAGGGCGACGAGATGAGACCGATGGGGATGGCAATGACGTAGAGGCCGGTGTAGAGCTGGGATGTGGTGGCGCGGAAGGAGCCGATCTCGAGGTCGCGGCCATCGAGCTTGCCAATGACGAACATGCCGGAGGCGACGAAGATGATGTCGAAGAGCAGCCACCAGTTGGTCAGCAGAGTGTAGATGCAGAGCATGACGAAGACGACGGCATAGTTGCTGGAGAAGTGGCCGAGGTTGTAGTTGACGCGGGACTGCATGTCGGCAAAGTTCTGGGGCTTGGACAGGCGCTTGACGTCGAAGAACTCAGTCAGCGGGCGCAGGTTGGAGAAGCGCGTAGCCAGCGAGGTCGACCGGACGCTGTTGAAGCGGTCACCCAGCTGGAAGCGGGACGCCAGCAGGTCCAGCGGGATCTGAATACGGCTGGTCATCTTGACGGTTGATGAGTATTAAAAAGTGTTGGAAGACGTCGAGAAAAAAGCGGTGACGATGGGAGAATTTAGGTTATAAATTATAATCAGTTCGGCAAGACAGAGGCGGGATGCTTGGGCTTCGTGGAACAAAAGGAGAGGACTCGGTCAGAAGGGCGATTTCTGACACGATAGCAACAAAAATGAATGAAGAGAACAAATGAAAGAAGAGTAAGATGTAGTGGAACACGTTAGACGATGTAGCCAGAAGAAGCAGGGAGAGAGGTGAGAAGGGTAGAGAAGAAAAAAGATTGAGAAGAAGCGAAAAGGCGGTGCGGTGCGAAGGGGATCGACGCCGGGTTAAAAATTATTATAATAATAATTATTGCAATAATAAATAAATAAAAAATAGTGGTTAGGGAGGAAATAGGGAGGACACTTTTACGGAAGGGAAAGGGAAGGGGCGAGGGAAAAGGCACAAGAGCAAGAATTGGGCACTGCTGTGTGCTGCTAATTTAGCGCCTTGCGATTGGGTAGCGGTGCTTAATTAACTTAACGGGAGACGTGCCGCGCTAAGTGCAAGAATGTGCAAGTACGAGGATCGTGTGTGCAAATTGTGGTGTGTGTGCAAGTAATCAGCAAGGCGACAGAAGATGGATGGATGGAATGGCACAGGGCTAAATGCAATTCCGACACACGAAGAGGCCACGAATAGCACAGTACAGAGTACTTCAGCCCTTCTCCTCACCTGCAACATATGTACATCTCTGCACGAGTAGAGAATGAGCAAGGGGACAATAAGGGGAATGAAAAAATGGCACTAAAAAAACGCCATCCAAGCACCGGAGAGTAACGACACGTAGCTTTTAATTTAGCAGCACATCTCCATCTTACGGAAGTATATTCTACACTTTGCCCCTTTTTTTTCTTCTTCCAGAACGTCCAAGACAGCCAGCTAATACTTTAAGTAATGCCCGATTCTATTCGAGGCGACGAGATCCCAGTATATACGAGCACTTCGGGCTTGCCATGGAATGTCGTATTGCGATACCTATCTCCACATGCTAAGTATAGGCATTTTAGTTTTGCATCCTTTCGGCAAGCCCTCGGTAGTCCACTTGCACTATGTAGGCAAGCAAAGCAGTAGGCAGCTGTTTAACATAATAGGAAGCTGGCATCTCGGAAATTCAGATATCAGACCCGAGAGCCAGGAACACCGGCGTAGCGAGATGTGTGGTTTCAGAAGCAATCGAAGCTGTGAAGTACTTTGGTATTGATCTGTAGTTGAAACAAGACAGTGAGGCTCTCATGGGAGGAGTGAGTGTAGCTCTCTGGTAGACGAGAAGACGAGAACAAAAAACGTGTCTACTTACATAATAGCTAAAATACATATACGAGTTAATACGCGGCGTGCTATTGTCATATATGGGTCTGGATTACGGTGTATGTAGTCGTGCGTACAGTGAGGGTTCCGGCGCTAGTCAGCAAAGCAACGGCAATGTTGTACGTGTAATAGCTCCTGGTGGGTAAGAGAGCTACCAGCAAAGGGCGACCAGAAAAAATTGTTGTTTCGGCCACGACACCTGGTACCTGTTCCGCTACCCGTCTACCAACTTAAACCCTTGTCACTGCTGGCCTTTATTTTTCTTCTTGGGTTATTTCTCTTTTTCTTTTTCTTTTCTTTTTTTTTCCCTTCGGTGCCTACGCCGAGTTTCTTCTGGTATTCTCTTTCTCAGACAGCAGGCTTGTCTCTCCTCTTCCCCTTTGCTGCAGCGCGAGCTATGCGACAATGAGAATCTCTACTTTCGCAATCGGCCTGCTGGCCGCCCTCATTCCCGCGGCGGCGGCGTGGACCAAAGAGGGTATGCTGATGCTCTCCCCCCTCCCCTACTCTCCTCTCTCTCCCTTTTTGCGTTTCTTTTTGTTCCGGAACACGTGGCTGACCACCTGAGCGCGGCTCGCCCAGACCGCGAGATCTTCCGCGTCCGCGACGAGCTCGCCGCCGTCCTCGGGCCCGATGTGACTTTCTACGACTTTGTCGGCGTATCGCCCAAGGCCTCGCTCGACGACATCAACAAAGCCTACCGCAAGAAGACCCGCGCCCTGCACCCGGACAAGGTCAAGCAGCAGCTGGCGGCCGAGCGCGCCAAGGCGCCCAAGGGGGCCAAGAGCGGCAAGAAGAAGCCTGGCGTCCACGTGGCCAAGGGCCCGACGGCCGGCGAGGTACGCGCGGCCGTCAAGAAGGCGTCCGACATGCAGGCGCGGCTGAGCATCGTGGCCAACATCCTGCGGGGTCCCGAGCGCGACCGCTACGACCACTTTTTGGCCAACGGCTTCCCCGTGTGGAAGGGCACCGAGTACTACTACAACCGCTACCGGCCTGGCTTCGGCACCGTGCTGTTCGGCCTCTTCGTCTTCGTCGGTGGCGCCGCCCACTACCTCATCCTCTACACCAGCTGGAAGCGCCGCCGCGAGTTCGTCGAGCGCTACATCCGCTACGCCCGCCACGCCGCCTGGGGCAACAACCTCGGCGGCATCGACGTCGGCCTGGGCGGCGGCGGCGCCGACGCTGCTGCCGGCCTGCCGGCCCCCCAGGTCGCCGACCCGGGTATCGACGACGAGCCCCAGCAGCCCCAGCAGGCCATGAACCGCAAGCAGCGCCGGCTGCAGGAGCGCGACGCCAAGCGGGAAGCCGCCCGCGAAGGCGGCGGCGGTGGCGGCCGGCGCGCGGCTGCTCGCCGGGCCGGCGGAAGCGCTGCGTCTGGCAGCGGCGCTGCGACGCCCGCACAGCAGCAGCAGGGAAGCGGCCCCACGGGCGCCAAGAAGCGCGTCGTGGCCGAGAACGGCAAGGTCCTCGTGGTCGACTCGCTCGGCGACGTCTACCTCGAGGAGACCGACGAAGATGGCAATGTCGAGGAGCTCCTTCTTGATGTGCGTTCCCACTGTCCTCCCCCCCTCCTTCTCCATACGTGTCTCTTTTTGGGACTAGATCCAATGTGCTGACAAACTCAGGCAAACGAAGTTGCTTGCCCGACGTTCCGCGATACGGCCGTCTACCGGCTGCCGTCCTGGGTGTTTGGCTTGGTAACCAGCCGCATTCGTCCTGGCAAGGCCGCAGGCGGCGAAGAGGATGATGCTGCGGAGCCGAAATCGCAGGGCGCTGCAGAAGCAGAGAGCGATGACGACGACTCGTCGCCCGGCAAGGCCACGCCCACGACAGACTCCAACGACGAGTTCGAGCTGCTGAACAAGTCGACTGGATCTCTGGGCGGCCAAGCCAAGGCCACGGGCAGCAGCCATAGCAGCAACAAGAACAAGTCCAACAAGCGGAAGGGCAAGAAGAAGTAAAACCCTCGCCAACCCGAAACGGCGGAACACTAAAAGGAATTGAACACAAAACTTACATAGGGTCTTGTTATGTATCATTATAGCATGTTGTTACCAAAAGGACAATCAGCACTCATATGTGAACTGCAGTCCAGAACCGTCGACCATCATGACACAGCTGCAGTTTAGTGTGCAGGTCAATATCTCATATCATGTGACAGTATCAAAAGATCAACCACACCAAGCAAAATCTCGATCACAGTAGTAGCATATGCCACGAGCAAAAGGTCCCAAATAGGTTCTGTATCTAGCTCAGTCTAGATAGGATACAAAAAAAGAATAAAATAGCTAGGAGCCGAGAAGTGTTGAATGCAACCTGGTCGTCATGATATATACAAGAACAATCGAAGGATACAAAGTCATGAAAGTGAAAAGGTCGATGCAAGAACAACGTAGCCATACCAATGCCAAAACGTCCAAGAAACTATGAAGGGAAAAGAAGACAAACGAAGGGAGAGAACTGCTACACAAAGCAATCTTGCCTGCCAAAGGTTCCATTTTTCACAATTCCATTTCACAACTATCGCGCATGGCAATCAGTGCGCCATACTGGTTCTCCATGTCCACGGCCGTCTGATGCTGCTGCGGCCACGACATCCGTCCAGCTGCCAGGCGGTTGTCATATACAGGGTCTGTAGCTGCGTTGTAGCTAGGCCCATTGCTCACCGTACCAAAGACTGAGTAGATCTCCTTGTTGCGAGGAACGCTCCCGTCATCCACGGAGCGCGTGGGTGACGCAGATGCCATGTACTCGCGGCGTGCCAGCTCCTCGTAGCCGGACATCATGTACGGTTCCATGTAGTTGTGGCTGCTGGATTGCAGCCAGCGGCCATCAGCGGACTGTGTGGTGGAAGGCTGACCTTGATGCTGAGCCACAGGCACGGTGGTCCCGTCCAGACTCATAGCCTCCTGCTCCGTGGCCATCTGTTGGCCGTTCTGGCTCTGCTGCTGGCGGGTCTGCGCTGCAGCAATCTCATTCTCCATCTCCTTGTCTAAGTTGTAGCTGGGGTTTCTGTTGTCCCACGCTGCTGCCGCCGCTACTGGATTGTAGTCAGCGGCACTCCGCACTGGCGGCCAGATCCGCCACAACTGTATCAAGTAGTCGCGGCGGTCTGGTGGGGACATCTTGAAGAGAGCAAGTTGGACCTGGGTCAGTGCCAACGGATCAATACCACTCTGCAAAAGCATCTGCTCAATCGCTTGCTGCTCCGGCTGCGGCACGATTTCCGGCGATGGAACCTGGGGTACCTGTGCCTGCTGCTGCTGTTCTTCAGCAGCAGATCGTACTACGTGGGCGGAATGGTGATAGTGCTGGGAAATGGAGTACGTGATTTTGGCCTGCTCTACCTCCGGAGTGGCTGCGGCCTGCTCCTGAGCCTGACCACCGCCTGATACCGGTGCCTGAATGGGAACCGGGCTAAGCGTGAGATTCCTGGCTAGGAGCGCGGCAAGGTCGTCATGGGCCTGCATAGCTGCCGTGGTGCTTTGAACTGCAATCATGGCTGGGGATATGTGGAGGCTTCAGAGAATCTGTCCGATGTATTAGATACAAAAATTCTAGTGTTAATATAGGACATGCCATGCCAGTGCAATACCAATGAGGAACAAGAGCTTGGTTCTTTCGTCCTGGCCGTTGCTTCCCGATATCCCGAGTGCAAGGGACAACGAGCAGAGCAGCGTCGAGAAACGAGGCTGTAGGTGAGCAGAACTTGGGGAGGGGGGAGAAAGAGGGAACAACTGTCAGTTAAATTCCAGGTCTTTGTCTTGTCCGATCTTATTGAGACGCTTTGAAGTCTCTTCGGTTTCAACAAATTTTGTATAATAGAAAATTGCTGCTTTTATTCTTTTTGCTATGCTAGATTAACTTCCAAAAAGCGATTTCTGTATGCTTCGTTATAAGACAAGAGAAAGGACAAGCAATAGAGAGATAGGAAATAGAAGGAAAGAGAAAGAGGGAGAGACAAAAGAAAGAAAAGAATAAGAAAGGTGAAGACAGAGAAGGGATCGTGAATATAAAAAGGAAGTTGAGAAGTTTGGAAACAGGCGGTGGGAGGGAAGAAGATGACGGAGGAGGCAAAAACCGTTTAAAAGGAAGCAATGGGAAGGCAGTCATAGGGGGGAAGAGGGGCCTAAAAGGCCTAGGAGCCTAGTGTATGGGTCCCGTGCGGAAAGAAACAGGTGGGGGGAGGAGGGGGGTAATAGAAGGCAGAAGGAGACACGAGACGTAGAAAAAGGACCGGAGTCGGGAGGGAGGGACAAGGGAGGGGAAGGCGTGAATGCCACTGGAAAATTACCGGATTGTTTTAAGTTCCAATGTTGTCAAACAGGGAAAGAACAAATGTCCAATCATGGCTGTTTTGGGTTTGGATTGACGAGATTTGTTGAGAGGCCGAAGAGAAAGGTTGAGGGCAAAGGAGAAAGAGCAACCAGGACCAGGGCTAAGGGAGGAAGGCAGTGAACGAATCGAACAAATTAGACCGCGAGTTGGATGGTCAGTAGCGATTTATGCCGACCACATGGGGGGAGAGAGGGGCAGGTTTGAGCTTTCCGACCTGGACAGACTCAGAAAAAGAGATTTGTTAATTTCGGGAAAGAGAGTGAACATCTCGATGCTCTTTCTGCTTTTGCATTACATTGTGTCGCAGCTTTTCACCCCTGCAGCTTCTTCTGTGTCCCGCAACCTATCTACATACAGGTCATTATGTCTTTCTCATCCACTTTGGGCGTCAATAGTGGCCCTCACTAAACGAACCATAAGAGTTCACCATCGTCTATGCTATGAATGTCAGCGCCGCTCATGGCGCGGTTGGTCTAAATACTATTAGTAGCTGCAAACAAGGGGTGCTTGGAAGATATCCAGTTGGGCATCACTTCCTGCTGTCCCGCTCTCTCTTTACAGCCAGATCCAACCAGAACCCACTCTTAGCCGTACTATTGCCCTTTTTGTCTAATAACACGAGACCCCAGCACCCCGCGCACGCTGTTCAGGCAGCGTTGGGCAGAGAGGCAGATGACATGCTGACATGGCAAACACTTGTCCATCTTTTTCAATATTCTCCAATAGCGGTCTATTCGAATGGCCTGTTGTGGAGTTGTAACAGCCACAGACCTTGAGCAACAAAGACGGTCGGCAATGTTGGACTGAGAAAGAAATTGGTGCAGAAAAAAGCAGAGGTAACCGCGGCAAGGAAGGATGGCGCCGCCAGGATGGTTCGTGTTTCGCTAGCGGCGGTGAAATGTGGGAGCTGTGCATGTGGGTGGCTTGGATACGGTGGCTGACCTATGATCTCATGCTATTTTTGATTATTACGACTTTCTTCCTAAATATGGAACTGTGTGCCTTGCAGGTCATCAGCCCAGCTGATGGTTTACAATTCTTCCCGAACACTGAGTCCAGCACTCCTTTCTACCAAGCCTAAGCTCTCAGCGGATTCTATACCTGGTTGCTCTTCCTCTTGATCCTTGCTTCCCTCATCGCCATCTTGAACGACATGTACTACGCTCTCCAGTGCGCTGATTTCGAGCATGAGAATCGCCCGGCACACGAGCATAGAGGCTAGATACCGGGTGACCACCGCAACAGCGTCCTCGGCGCTGATGAGGAGAATGCTCGAAAAGACGAGCGTCCCGTAGATGATGTGTATCACCGTTCCTGTCGACGTCAACCAAGCGATCAGGATAAACATGTCGCCATCTCTGCGCAAACGCAGCTTCGCCCTAGGTCGCTCGGTGCCGTGCTGAAACTCCCGACGGAACCAGGGACGCCAGCAGCAGAGGAAGCACCAACTCAACTGGCGGCAGAAGAAGCCGCAGCCGTCGTGCAGTCGGCCCGCACCGAGACTGGCATTGGCGTCGGCGCCGTGCCAGCTGATGCGTATGCGGAGGAATACGGTCCAGATACCCAGGGCGTGCAGCACTAGCGACAGCGCTGCCCAGATGCCCGGGTGGATTGCAGTTTGGGGGTCGAAGCTGCAGACTGTCTGCACGCAGAGCTGGTAGCTTAAATGAACGATGTTGGCCACGGCCGTGAGCGTCAGTACGTACTCACAGCAGCTGACGGCAGCGACCAGCCACCACGGTGACGATGACGACAATGATGACGTCGGTGAGAATGGACTGATACTACCAGCTTTGCTACTACTACCGCCACCGCCGCCTCCTGCGGCAGAGCTCAGCCATCGTATAGCGCGGCCGCCATGCAGTCGACGGTGCTGCAGCAGCACCTCAGCAGGACCGCGGTAGTCAATTGTGCGTATCGGCGACACCGACGGGCTGCCTGCAGCGAGTAAGCTCGCCAGCAGGGGCCGCCGTGTCCACAGCAGGCCGATCTCGACAGTACTCGTGCCCAGGAAGCCTAGTGTCGTCGGCAGCACACCCAGCAGCACGCTGGCGCTAGCCATGTTGGCCATGACAGACTGTCGGCAGTTGGTGAGGAGGCAGTTGACGACGTTGGCGGCGAGGCACGCCGGGCGACCGCCGCAAGACGCCGGCGGCACCCCGCTCTGGTAGAGTGCGACCTCGGTGCTGCAGTTATCACGAATGATGTCCTCGAAGTTGCTTTGGTACTGAGGGAACCATGTTCGAAAGTGGACTTGGGCGGCCGCCGCTGGAAGCAATAGTAGGCACACAAAGACCGCGTAGAGCAAGCGGGGAGTGCCGAGCTCGTTGCTGCGAGGCATCTTGTTCTGGCGACCTAGTCAAAATGTGGAAGTATATGATCTTTCGGCGTCGTATCCAGGGCTTGTCTGCGCTTATTATGTGCCAATTCCGATATAAGACGGCATAAGCAAGTGCTTAAGCTTATATGGGCAATTTGTCACATATTCTGAAAACAGAGCAGCGATTCTTGAGAGAAAGTCTTGAGTCAACCACACGTAGATATTTTCTGCTGTCTCTCGTTCCCTGTAGCGCAAACCTTTCTTGCCCTCCAAATTGTTACTACATGCACCATGTCGCGATTTTTGAAAGCTGTCGCTTTTCCCGAAATGTGATATTTCACAAATCCTACGGAGAGAGGAAAGGGGCATGTTTGATGTTGCTGCGACCAGGCTGAGGCTGAGCGCCAGATGATTGGAGCGATACCTCTCCTCGAGGCGCTTACACTGAAATATGCAATGGTATGAATGAGATAGCAAGGAGTCATGACCTCTAAAAATGATTTCCTGGCCCAGCCTCTTGTTGATCTCTTACATAATTCTCCCTTATATACATCCATCGCACCCCCTTATTTATACATTCTACTATCGTAATTCTTATTGTAGATACGAGCGCATGTTGTTCCTTTGAGAGGCTTCGTGCTCGGAGAACCCGAAAGCTCTTGTTTCAGAGTGTAGATATGAGCAGAGCATTCTTAAAATTTCTTAAATGGCATCAGAACGAAGAACAATACATAAACTTAATTGTTTATTTTGAGACAGATTGAACATACGTGCATAGCACACGCGCTCCCAGCGATCGATACTCTCTAGTACCCAGCCATCGGCCAGTTCCTGTCTTGGAACAGTGGCGTATCCTAGGTGGAACAACCTCGACTGCCATTAGACAAAAGGAACGTAGGTAATAATGTAGTTACATGCAATAAGATGTGTTCCTATGAATCAACTTGACCTAGCTCAACAAATCTTTTACGTATTCTCACTAGGATGCAGACCTAGCAGCGTTCGCACGCGACTGATATCTTTGGTCAGAACACGAGATGGCTGTCTTTCGGAGGAAAAATACTCTGTCCAACTGCGAAGCCTGGACCTCGCTGCGTCAAACCATACGGCCGGAGCAGATAGAGTGGTGAAATCTGTCGTGTATGCGTCAGACATTATGCGGTACAATTCGACCGCGTTCCCTTCCTTCATAGGTTGTGCATTAATTGCTGCATCCGGTATGCCCACAGGTCTTCTGCTAGCGACAGCGCACTTTCGATCCAAGATGTAGGCCGCCCAGAAGAGGCGGCACTGTCGGTCTGTGTAGCAGACCTTATGCAAGCCGAGGTCGACGGCGATGCGAACGGCTATGCCGCTGAGAGCCCACGAATCAACCAGATCGCGGGCCTCGGGAACCTCGCCGCCTTCGCCGGCCTCGCCAACTTCGCTGCCCACGAGCAGGCCAAAAAAACCCAGCAAGACGACAGTCTCAATATCCCTCAGCGGGTTGCTGGGACTCTTCTGGCTGTGTTCGGCAACAAGCATTGCTTCGAGAAAGCGGACACCGGAAAAGAAAAGTGCGGTCGCGTTGGCAGAAGAATTAGGAGAGAGTATGATAGCAGTAGTAGCGAGTATTATGGCGACAACAAACATGGAGTAGTAGCGGTCATGCTGTTTCTGGCCTGGGTCTGCCTGAGGATCTTCGCTTGTGCTTGTGCCTTCGGCGCGTGGCGTTGGTTGAGGCACTACTTCATAGGCTTGCCTTAAGTGTCTCTGTACGTCTGCAGTGGTGAGGCATGGGAACTCGGGCAGGATGCCTGTGCAGTAGCGATCACAGACCTTCTTGGCAATGTCGATATGAGGCAGCGCAAGTGACGGGAGGCTCTCGCCGCTAGTGGCGGAGGGTGGAAATGCGGCACTGAGGATCAGCGTATGAAGAATGAGATCGTGCGAGGCGGCAGCATCCAGATAGCCTCTGCCAGAGTCATCTCCCGGAGCAGTCATGGCCGAAAGCGACACCTGAGCAAGGTCGTCTACAAGATTCCTAACCCGGTTGACTGCTAGCTCGCCCAGAAGCGGCTCTGAGTTGGCAAAGAGATCGGTAATAAGATACTCGGACAACGTCGGCGACGAAACCTGGCCAGGATTCATGCTCCTGCCATGAGCTGGTGCCCCAGTGACCGGAGCAAGAACGGGTGGAGGCGGCGACGGAGCTTGTTCTTGCTGTGGCTGCCGGTGCTGAACCTGCTGGTTTTGCTGGAGCTCGCGTATGCCCTGTTCCAGCTGCGCAATTTCAGACTCCAACTCAACGACGTAATTAACGTAGGCAGTTGCCGGATTCCTCACGGGATATGCGCACTGGTATCCGAGCCGGTTGCAACGGTTGCAGACAGGACGCGTACGGTCGCATCTCGCACGGTGAGCCCTGCACTTTGCGCAGGCTGGTATCGACACCTCATCCCTGTGAGAGGTATGCGACATCTAAGATGCTAGATGAAAGTGTCATAAAGATCTCAGGATATAAATTGTGTATGCATGCCGAGCCCCGTGTAAGCGGCGAATGAGGTAATAGTTTATGTCTTGTTGGGGAAGAGTTGACTTTTTGGCGGTGTCAAGGGAGGGCCTCTGCAGTGTTCTAGTCTGATTTAAGCTAGCTAACTGGTGGCACCAGCCTGAAACTTTGAGACAACATGCAAGCTTCAGATATTTTATGCTAACAAGGAGGGCTAGAGCGAAGAAAAGCACAAAAATGTAGCAAAATGGTATAAAAGTTCACGTTGCAAAGCATCCGATATACCTTAAAGACGCAGTTCTCAGCATGGCCCCTCGGCCGCAGACTGTTCCCGTCTGTGACCGATGCCGACGGAGGAAACAAAAATGCGTCACAGCGGTCCTCTCAAAGCCGTGTGCGAACTGCGTCAATGCAAGGATCGAATGCACCGTGACGGACCCGGAGAGCGGAAGACCGGTCCCAAGAGCTTACATCTCAAGGCTGGAAGAACATCTTGCCTCCCTCCGGTCACGGATCGATGAGAGCAGGCGAGCTTCCGCTCTCTCAGCGACAGCCTCCGCCGCCGCTCCGGCTAGTAGCCGATCACCAGAAGTAGCATCGGATGGCGCAACAGCAGCAAGAGCACCAGTTCCTGTATCGTCGAAGAGTAGGTATATTGGCGCTGCTAGCGGCCTCGCATTTGTCGAGTCAGCCATCCGGCTAGCCAGCAATAGGGGAATTTTGGAAAGCAGAACCTCTGACGATGATGATGGCATGAGCTATGAGTCTCTCTCTGCAGGAGGCGATTCCCGTAGTGCACCTTCGCTCGAGGACCTCCTACCTGTGTTGCCGGCGCCGCCCATACCAGATAGAGAGAAGATGGCGCACCTCTTTGGCGACTTCTCTCAGGCTCAGTGGCAGTACAATATCCTCACGCCGGAAGAGTTCCACGCCTGTCTGGATCGTTTCTATCATTCGCCACAAGCACCGTCTCTGACAGACCCGGAATCGACAGTTGTTGTCTACATGGTGTTTGCTATATCGGTTCACTACATGGGACAAGCGCAGCGGAATGTGTCCGCCTCAAACATGGCTAATACGTACCATGAGCAGGCTCTGGGACTAATTGGTACTCTCGTCCGCCGTCGCTCCCTGGAGGGCCTGCAGGCAGTCCTGCTGCTGCTGTTATTTTCTATCATGAACCCACAGCGGCCCATTGTCTGGCACTTGTTGGGGAGCGTCATACGGTTGGCCCAGGCACTGGGAATACACACCGAAGCAGGATGCAGAGCGCTGGAGAGACGGCATGGGAGGCAGGGAGACCTCCCGCGTCGCCTTTTCTGGTCCGTCTACGGCATGGATCGTGCTGTTGGCCATACTCTCGGCCGCCCAACTATGCTGGACGACTTATGCATCTCAGCAGAATTGCCCACTGTATCTCTGGCGTGGTCCATCGAAGACCAGGCTCGACAAGAAGTAGTAAATCACTGCTTCCGGATTAGGCAGATCCAGAGCGAGATTGCTGATACCTTATACCACCAGCTGAGGCAACCTCCAGTCGGCTATGCAGCTGATCTCCGGCGCCGGATGGCAGAATGGCGCTCCGGGATTCCCGCGCACGTCTGCACGCCGAATATGCTCGACTGGCTACTCCACTCGTACTACAACACCACCATGTTCATACACCGACCGTCTCCCGCAAATCCAAATCCAACCACGGACGATCTCCAGCGCTGTTTCGACGCCGTAGTGCACGTCCTGCGCATCTACTCCCGGATGTATCAGCGAAGCAGCATCGACGCGACGTGGATGGCCCTGCACTGGCTTTTCCTGGCAGCAGTAACACATTTGTTCTGCCTGTGGACGGACGAGCAGATTCGGCAGTCTGTCGACTGGACAGAAGTCAACGAGATGATCCAGTCTACCAGCATAGTTTTTTCAGCCATGACAGAGCGCTGGGGATCTGGGCGGAAGATGCTCGGTATCTATCGCAACTTAGCCAAAGGCACAATGAGTCGATACGCTACCATCAGGCTTGTAGCCGATAGCAGCGGCAGGAATGAAGACAGAAACGTCACAAATCTGGCTACTGGCTCAGAGGCGCCCCAAGAGTCAATGTATTTGAGCACAATGCCGGGTGGCGCCGTTGCTTATCCCGAACAATTTCCCTTGTCATACTGGACAAATCCCAGTTTTGATTTCGACGACGTCATATTTTATCCTATGTCATGATGATTATTTTTGTAACCCCCTTATGTACATGCTATTTTTTTAATGGCCTTTCCCATATATTACATATTTGCTCCTGCTTATGCGGTTCCTTCTGTCTTGTTCCGGCGTGGAATATTGATCTGGTGGTTCGATCTCACCTTGTCTCTGAGCGTATATCGCTGGATAAAAAAGCTAATTACCATGGCTGCACCCATGATGACTGTTACTTCGATGAATACATGCCTCATGGCAGTGGAAAATGCATCCACAGTTTCCTCCCTGACTACGCCTGTCATGGTAGGCAACGCCTCGATCATCTGGGAAACGCTCATGTGCTCTCCTGTCTTGTCGCCAAGGCTCTGCAACGCCTCAAAGCAAATGAGACCGCTGATGCTGATACCCAAGCTTGAACCAATAGCTCGGATGAAGGTGTATGCCGCCGACGACATGGCAATATCTGAAGCCTGTGACTTGTCATCAAACGAGGCGTGAATAGGAATAAGCAAAGAGTTGAAATTGGGACCAACACCAATGCCAGCAATGACCATAATGGTAGCTGTGACCGCCGTGGTCGTGTTCTGCATTTTCGTCAGCTGTTTTCTGCTCTGTGCGCCCCCCAATGCTTCACTACATTGTCGGAATTGGTGCTAGGTTTCCTGCTTACCTGGTCCAGCATTATCAAGAGGCCGCATCCAAGAGTGGCAATTATGAAGCCAGCCCAGATCAGCTCCTGGTATCTGCGACAGGCTCGTTAGCACAAAAGCACTACCGACAAATGATTTGTTTATTGTTTGCTAAAGGCATACCTTCTAGTCATCGTAATCAGGTATCCGCTACCACAGCTGACGACTGCAAAGGCTAGGACAAGTGGCAGAAAGCTAACGCCACTTTGGGCTGCGGTCTGGCCTTTGACGGCCTGGAAGTAGATGGGAGTGTAGTAATTCATGCCGACGTAAGCAATACCATGTAAAATCGCGGCGCAATATGCGCTGCTTCTTGTCCTGTGGCGGAAAAAGCGGAGCGGGATGACAGGCCGGGCGCTGCAAGTCTCGGCCACGAGAAAGCAGCAGAAAAATACTGCTCCGAGAATCAGACACGAGAGAACTCTGGCAGAGGCCCAAGAGATGCCCTGTGAAGCCCATTCGAACGCGAGGAGGAGAAGGACAGTGGCGATAGCCATTGAAGAAAGTCCGTAGATGTCAAAAGCAGCTATGGCAGCCCTGAAGGTCGTTGCCGGTCTCGAAACTTGAAGGAATATGAAGGTAACCGTCATACATATCGCACACACGGGGAGATTGACGAAAAAGCACTGCCGCTCATGGTAATTAGAGATACAAGTACGGGCAAATACAAAAAGGTCTGAATCAGAAGAAGTCTCACCCATCTCCATGTTGCATGTTCTACAAAGACGCCGCCCAGAACAGGCCCAAGAGCTGAGGCCACCGACCAAGTTGCTCCTATGAATCCCTGATATTTGCCTTGCTTTCTTCAGGACATTAGCATCGCCATCAGACCCAAAGTTGGAGGGGGGGGGGACAAACGTTCCCCAAAACAACAGCTAAAACGTACCTTGTGCCAACTAAATCTCCTATTAAAATATATACGAGGCTTGTAATGCCACCGGCACCGGTACCTTGTATGGTTCTCGCACCAATGAGCATACCAACATTTTGTGATGCTCCACAGAGCGCACTGCCTAATGTAAAGATAGCAATGGCAGTGAGAAAGGTATGCTTTCGGCCGATGACCTCTGAGGCCTGGCCAAAAAATGGCAAGACCACGGCTTGCGCCAGAGTGTATGCAGATCCTACCCAGGTGTAGCCCGTATCGGACTGAGTGCCTGGGTCGAGGCTGGAGAGGATGTGCGGGAGGGCGGTCGACACAATCGTCTGGTCGAGGGCCGGCAGGAACAGAGTCAGAAACATACTCACAACAAGAAGCGTACGGCGGGCCTTTGAAAACCCGGCATCTTTCTCTGGTTCGTCCGCAGCGGGTAATGGCTGCTGCAGCTCGACTACATTCTCCTGCTCTTGGACTTGCTGGTGGAGCACGTCGGCAGAAGGGACATTTTCCACTGTAGCATCCTCGCCAGAGCTCACATCAGACGTCCCAGCGACGTCGGGGCCGGCTCCTTTCTTTTCATTTTCGTCCGACATGATTTCTGATCGAACAAAAAATGAGCCCTACGGACGACTGTTGGCAGAAAAAGTGCAGTTGACAAAAGGTCTAGTTTTAACTCTTTTTCTTTTCCCATTTTTTCTTCTCTTTGTAATGTCCAATATGCCCCAGACTCCTACGCCCGTGTTCACGCGTGCCGCAAGTAGGGAAGACCATTCCCGATGTGTTGACTTGAAGACCTCCTGTTACCTAATAACAACCTCTTCAGCGAACCGGACATTTGCCGATGTCTAGGGAAACGCTTTTGTCCACGATCGCGTCTTCGCCGATGCCCGATCAACAGGGGGGCACTACCACACGCCAAAATTTAGCTTATCGCTATCATATTACCGCTTTACGGCCGTTCTGGGTTTGTATGTATGTAATAGCCTCTCTAGCTTGACGGTCTTTAATGACTTACGGCTATCCTTGCCGGCTCTGACCGTCGCTGGCGAGCTGTACTAGACTTAGAGAGATAAACCATTGCCTGTCGGATGCTATCCGAGAAACATCATCGCACAAAATTGATCACGTCTTTTTAACTAGTCAAATTCGGCTTTTGGTATGCTATTTACTTCTAGATACTCTAGATATACGACATAAATAACTGCTTTAAGTATAATGCGAATGCCTTCATTTATTATGCTCGTAAAAATCTAGAAGACGCCACTGCATATAGAAGTGGGCATCTACTTGCACAGGGTAATTTGCCCTTATTCAGGTCTTCATCAGAAGCTCCTCCAGTCATAGGCCTTTTCCCAAGCGTCTCCCACGCGGTAGATCATCTCCTCTTGAAACATGCCTCCAACAATCTGCATACCGACCGGCAGCTTCGTGTTCTCATCGTCTTCTGCAGGTAGGAATCCTACCGGAATGCTCATGGCCGGGTGGCCGCTCGCGTTGAAACACACAGTGTTCACTGCCACACCACGGCTCTTGTTCATCTGCTCTAGTGGACCGGCATCCGGGGCCGCGTGTCTATTCGCTACGTACGGCGTCGTCGGGGTGATAAAGACGTCAGCCTGATGGGCCAGCACGGCGTCGTATTCATCCCGGAGGCGCCGGTACAGGTTCATGGCCTTGCCGTAGAGGGTCGGGTGGTTCCGCCACACATACAAGCCCGACAGAAAAGAGAACTTGGAGGTAGCAAACATTTTGTTGAATTTGTCCTGATCCAGCGGCGTCATTTTCTCGGCCAGATCGGTCATGTAGAGGGCGCGGCGGCCGCAGGCCTTGCCGAGGTAGCCCTGTTGCGCCGCGCCGGGCCGTAGGGCGCAGTTGACAATGTGCCCGGCTTGCAGGTGCAGCGGAACGCTGACTTCGACGATCTCGGCGCCGAGGCTGCGGAACCGCTCAGCAGCCTCCCGTACCTTCTTCGCCACGCGCGGATCGAGCACCGCAAACTCGAAAGCCTCTTTCAGGATACCAATGCGGAGCCCACGGACGCCCATGCCGAGAGAGGCGCTGTAGTTCGGCAGCTGCTGGGGCAAAGGCGCGGCATACTGCCGGTCGTCTATGTCGTCGCGGCCGGCAATGGCCTGCAGGACGAGAGCATTAAGAGCCACGGTGCGCGTCATGGGCCCCGCAGTATCATGAACAGGATCATGCGTAGCTACCGCCGTCCACGGCACGAGGCCCCACGTCGGCTTCATTCCGACAATGCCGCAATAGCTAGCAGGGAACCGAATAGATCCGCCTTGGTCCCCCCCAATACCGGCATCGACCTTTCCTGCTCCCACTAGATAGCCACAGCCGCTCGAAGATCCTCCTGTCGTGTAGCCATCAGCATAGGGGTTGCTTATAGGTCCGGTTGCAGCCGAAAAGGACGATGCACACAGAGAGAGATTCTCGCATACAGCCTTTCCAACAATTGTTCCTCCAGCTTCAAGAATACGTTTGACGATGGCTAGGAGTCAAAGTTAGCTTTACGAGAGATGTATGAGAAAGAAACTGCACACTTACTAGCATCCATGGCAGGTACATAGTCTGTAAACATATCGGTTCCAAGGAGCATGGGGACGTCTTTGACGGCTATGTTGTCCTTCAGACAAAAGTTGACCCCAGACAAGGGCCCTTTCTCAGCTCCAGCAATACGCACTTTCCATGCCCAAGCATTGCCATCGTTCTCCTCTGGTGACGGTCTATGTATGTCTAGCCGCGGAAAGCGGTTGGTGTCAACTTCAGGGTAGTAGTTTGGCATATTCTCAACAATTTCGATAGACTCCTGGACAGACGCAATGATCTCATGCCATTGCTCCAGCTCCTCGGGCGGTAGGGTCAGTCCAACATCTAAAACTGCCTGGGCCACCTTTTCAGCGGTCACGATGGCTTTGTTAGATTCGGAAGCTGCAGTCAATGTCGCCATGTTTTCGAATGAGTATAAAGTAATGAGAAATTTTGGTGAAAAGAGTTTCAAAAGATTGACTATGAATTCGGAGATTACAATGCATAGCATACGTATCCATGCGTATATAAGTAGAAGTTTACGTTGCAACGGTGCTATGCCCCTGCTTTTAGAATGCCAGAACGAAGTCGTCCATCGATACTCCGAACGGAAGCCGCCTGATGTTCTTTCAATCTATATCATCGGAATATCAAAGTGTGGAGTCCATCCCGCATGGAGAATCTTTGAAGAATTACCATTACTCGTTCGAATACATCTTAGACGGGTGCCACTGTCGCGGCACGCCCGTCGCTGGATGAGCGTCGCGGTATTGCCGAAGTGAACTAGCAGTATAATCGCGTTCTCGCCGATATACGAACCAATTATATCTCGTAAACCAAGATCTTATCTCTAGACCTCTTATTATCCATACTTTCCTATACTTGCAATCGCTTAGTTTGTATGCGCCCTACCCCATATCTAGCACTCATTTCACCTGTCATGCTTCATTGTGTAGTCTGATCGGGCTGTAACATTCGATAAGAATCTGGATTATACTTTTGGGTTTGCTATCTCTGCGTCTGGATTTTGGTCAAAATTTTGAGTGCTCATCTTATGAATATATATAGATTGAGGATGTAACTTGGAATAAAAAAGAAGCAAAAATGGTAACTGAGGGCAGAATACGACACCCAAACAGAGCCTGGATTCTGGTTCCACGAGACAGTTATATACTCGGGCTGTAATACACTGTCACGACACCCCTGACAAGATGTCTAAGACTCTTCGTTATTACCTTCAGAAACTGGAGGTGCGCCAGTCTAACGACGAAGGTAGACATGGAGATGTCTATCTCTCCAATCATGACTTGCTCCCTATACCAAAAAAGAACCGCACCTGGGGAAAATGGACTTACACCTTGTTCTGGTTTGGCGAATGTGCGAGCGTTACCAGTTGGACGGTAGCCTCTACTGGTGTCCAAGCTGGTCTATCCTGGTGGGAGACATGGTAAGATGCTTCTTACTTCTCTTTTCTCTCGAGCAAGAGCTTGAAGCAAATACTAACACAATTGATTCCAGGTTATGTGTCATCATCGGCCATATCATTGTTACCCTGTTCATGGTTCCTGGAGGTCGTGGTGGATCTGTTTATCACGTTGGCTTCCCGTCGATGATCCGTGCCAGCTTCGGCATCTTTGGTAGCCTGTGGCCAATATTCAATCGCGATGCAATGACAGTCATCTGGACCGGCGTGCAAGGTGTCACGGCAGGAAATTCTGTCTATGTGATGCTTCACGCCATATTCCCTAGCATCGCACGAGTGCCGAATCCATTCTCGTCGGACGTCACTATGACTGGTGGCCGCCTTATTGGGTACTCTGTCGCTTGGATTCTCACATTATTTTGTGCTATGTTTGAGGTTCACAAGTTCCGAAAGCTGATCTTGGCGAAATCGGTCATCATGATTACTTGCCTCTTTGCTTTCTTTATCTGGTTGGTTTTCCTGTTCTGCCTTCCTATATTCATCTTCAATTCAGTCGTGACTGGCTTGTCTTCTTTTCATTCAAAATTCGCTAATACAATATAGGACTATTGTTGAAGCCAAAGGAGTTGGTCCCATCGTTCACCAGGGCGCAAATATACCTGCGGGAAAATCCCACGCTTGGGTGTTTCTGCAGCAGCTGTTCATCCAGGCCGCCAACTTCGTCACGTTTGCCACGAACAACTCCGATCTCACGCGGTACGCGCGCCGACCAAACGACACCCTGTGGACGCAGATCATTGGCATGCCTTCGGCCTTTGGCGTTATCGCTTTCTTTGGCATTTTTGTCACGTCCAGCAGCGGCGTCATCTTTGGCAAGATTATCTGGGATCCGAATACTCTGCTCGACACCTTCCTGACTACCGACTATTCGTCTCGCCGGCGGGCTGCCGTGTTTTTCATTGCAGCAGGCTTTTCGTTTGCCCAAGTCACGACGCAAATTTTTGCCAACCTGATTGCCGCAGGTAACGACACGGCTGCCCTCATGCCGCGCTATGTCAACATCCGGCGAGGTGCCGTAATCTGTCTCGTCCTGTCGTATGCCATCACTCCCTGGAACCTCTTGAAGACGTCCTTCACTTTTACGAGCTATCTCGGCTCGTATCAGATCTTCCTCTCCAGAATCATCGGCGTCCTTTTGGCCGATTACTTCTACGTCCGTCGGGGGCGCATTCTCGTCGCCCAGCTCTTCACACGCGACCCCGAGGGCCCCTATTGGTACACGGCTGGCGTCAACTGGCGCGCCTATGCCGCCTATATCACCGGCATTATTCCGTGCCTCCCTGGCTTCCTGGCCCAGGTTGGTGTCAAAAACATACCTCTTGGCGCCCAACGCCTATACGTGTTTGCCCTCCCGGTCGGCATAATCGTGGCTGCCCTTGCATATGCTGGATTCTGCCACCTGAGTCCTCCGGTCGGCGGTTTGCAGAAAGGATGGCAGGAGATATACGACACGGATGATGATTTTCTTGAGGGTGTAGGCTCGGAGTCTGGAGATGGTTCCCAAGAGGTGAATTACGGCTTTGATAAAGTCGAACCAAAGTGTTGATCACCCGAATTACCATTTAATTTCTTATCTTATATTTATCTATCTCCTCTTTACCCTCAAGATACTGAGCGTAGTATACATTAACGTTTGAATAACACAATAACAATCAATCAATTAATTGGCCCTCGCCTGCTTTTGAGCATAGACCGACGGTTTCATTAATGTCAAATGCATAGAGCCGGAAGCTCCCAACTTCTCATGGCTATTGTAGAACAAAAGTCATTTCCTCGAGACGTTGGACTTTAGGATCGTTAAAAAGCTCTCCAAAAATAACATCGTCTACGAAGGTCTCCCCTAGAAACATGAACGAATCTCCATGAACGGGCCGTAGAACGTACGGGACTTTGCCCCCATATAACACGCACACAACATCCCCAGGCTTCGTACATCCTGGGCCAATTCCGTATGAACCATTGTCAGTGCGGAAAAAGCACCGTTGGTCGCAGACTCTAGATGCAGCGATCTTGTACCGCTCCCATTGCGTCTCGACAACCGAAAACGGCTTTGGATCAGCAGTCTGGCACTCTGTTCCCGTGCTGACGAAAAGATGCTCAATATACCCAGCGAAATCAGAATAGAACTGGGTGAAGACCTCGCTATCGCTCCCGGCAAGAGTGTTATAATCAGCATCGATCCCCCCGGTCAGAGTCCGCGACAGCTTGCACAGTGCTGCCATTTGGTCACTGGGATCCTTGGCTACGATTTCATCCCATAGGCGGAGGAAGAGATGCGGATGAGGTCCGTTGTAGGCCTCGCTGAAGAGTGGCAAGTCCATCACATCCTCTGTACTGGAAATAGTATCGAACAAAACCCCGGTGAGCTCAAGCGTCCCTGGCGAAGATGTATTGAATGCCTTCATATGCATCTCGCTACCGGCACACCACAGGGTATTAGCACCCGCAAAGCTGCTGCCAACGTCAAGTGACCTGTTCCATTGCGGGACCCAACATGGGAAAGTTTCATCTCCCTCATATGTGACGTCATGCTGGACATAGGACAAAACGTCGAGCATCTTCGTCTCCCGGATGCATGCCACAACAACGTCTGCATACACCTCGGGAACCGACTTGGTATAATCTACCACAATATTACCGCTCTTTATTAATCCAAGCAAGCCGTATACTTTGTCTCTCGGATTCGTTGCCAAAAAATCGCGAAACTCTCCAAGCGTGGCCAGCACATCATCTCCAGAGTCATACCGATCGAACATGCTAAAGGCGTTGAAGGCAGGTATGTCGAGCAGGATGCTAGGGATGTCTGATGGTAGGTCGAAATCATGCGACACAACTTGGCTGTTGATCCACGCAGCGGCGACGCCTACTTTTTCCCAGTGAATAGCGTGTCTTCCCAAAAGAACCAGCGGGTCACGCCCTAGAGCGATCTCTTGCACGCACCACACTCGCGTGAACCATGGCCGAGCGTAGAATTGCTTAACTGGGAGCCAGGACTCGTCTGGTATGTTTAGATCATGTGGTCGGACGTCGCTCAGGCCGGAACCGAAGTGGCATAGTTCTGCGAGGTCCTCGCCAACAGACTCTGCATGCGCGGCGGAGGCGGCGTGGATGACTTGTATGGCCGAGATTGCCACAGCAGTTCGTGGATCGTCGTCTGGGCCAAGCCATACCACGACTCTGGAAGCACGCGAATAGATCTCTTTCATTAGCTGCACCTGCATCTGACGTTCTTCCAGGTCATCTTGATTGATGCAGATAGCGTCCGCCCAGACGAGACGGCTGGCGTTGGGGAGGCGCAAGCGGAGGAGGGCATCGTGGAGGCTCCTTGTGACAGAGAGCGCTTGGTCATCGCACTCTACCGTTTCCCTTATCGCGGGATCTCCCCATACGTAGGACAGCGCCTCAAAGGCAGGAGCTTCTTGCAGAGGAGACCGAAGGATGCGAATGCGAATTGGTTCACTTCCAGGTTCCTCCGCAAGTATCTCCAGAAGCCTTATTTGCCCCAAGCCCAGCCTTGACTCGTAGGGAGAGGATGACATGAGATATGCTTGAAAGTGCAGAGCACTAGTTTCAGGGCTAGGTCAGAACTGTTACAGGGACACAACCCAGCTGCCAGTTGGTTCGAGTCTTTAGTTGGCGCATATGGCTAACAGGGCATATTTTACTTTGCAATCCAACGCGGCTTGGCGCTTATGCTGCAGTTAATTCGCCAATGCAAAAAGGCGATACACTCGCATTTAATACAACCCATCTCCCCTCCCTCTTAAAGGCGTCGTGATTATTATTGGGCATGGCGTATCTAGACCCGAATCACACTCGAATTCAGCAGCAATTCTAGTCAGCATCAGGGGAAGCGGCATTTCGGCGAACAGAGTGTGTATTAAGCAAGTAGCCATTAGACTGTCTTTGGTGCTGATCAATGCTGGACGCCTTTGTCTAGCCAAAGTGAGGCCCGGAGTTTGGAGAGTATAACTCCTGGCGCCAAATTTGGAAGTGTTAAGTCCCGGATCCTCGTAAAAACGGGCATTCCACGAGCCTGGTTCTTTTATAATTTATATAAAAGGTAGACTTCAAGACAGACGAAAGATCGTATAGGAGTTGAGCAAACAGGCAGCTTTTTTTTCCTGAGAAAAAATTCCTATTTTATCCAATATAGATTTCTAGTCCTTCCTAAAACATAGGTGTCTTCCTTTATCTGTCTTCCTTTATCTCCTATAACCTTCAATATGAGCTCCAATAGTGTCATTATTTTTGGCCCGACAGGCAACGTCGCATCTGTCACTGCCCGCGTCGCTCAGGAAGATGGCGCAAAGGTATTTCTCGCCATGCGCGACGTGGCGAAGCCGATTCCCGGCTTGAGCGCCGACCAGGAGCAGCGCGGCGGCTTCGAGCGGGTGCAGGCCGACTTTAGCAGCCCCGACACGGTTGAGGCGGCAGTGGCTAAGACGGGCGCCAAGAAGGCGTTTGTGTACCTGTTCTTCCACACGCAGATCGAGCCGGGCCTCAAGGCGCTCAAGGCGGCGGGCGTGGAGTTTGTCGTCTTTCTGAGCAGCTCTTCGCTGCAGAACAAGGAGCTGCGGAGCGTGCCTCCGCAGGACTTTATCCCTTGGCACCACGCGCAGGCCGAGCTCGCGCTGGCGGCGACGTTTGGCGCGGACAGCTTCATTGCGGTCCGCCCTGGGTACTTCAACACCAACGTGCTGCGGTGGAAGGCCATGGTGCAGGCCGGCGAGATCAAGATCGTCTTCCCGGACGCGCTGTTCGACTTCACGTCCGACGCGGACATTGGCACCGTGTGCGGCAAGCTGCTAGCCGGGGGCCCGCAGGTCGTCGAGACCAAGGCCGGGCGCAACATCGTCGAGGTGTGCGGGCCCGAGGTGCTCTCGCAGCAGCAGGCCGCCGAGATCATGGGTGCGGTGCTGGGCAAGACGCTCGCGATCACGGCGCTCGGCGAAGAGGACGGCGCGCAGTTCTTCGCCAGCGCCGTCGGGCTCTCGCCGCCGCAGGCCAAGGGGCTGGTGGCCTCGCTCAAGGCCCGATCGGAGGGCGGCAAGAGCGACGGAGGCTTCGAGGGCCCCGTCTTTGAAGAGGCGACCACCAACGCCCTGACGTTTGGCGGAAGACAGCCTACCAAATTCGCCCAGTGGGTGGAGGAGAACAAGCAAAGATTTGAGGTTTAAGAGAAGAGCGCTTGGGCTCATTCAGTGCACTCAAAAACCCCAATGCAAGCATTATTTGACTGCCATTTTCTTTAGTTGTAGTGTGTTCTTAGGTGCTAGCTGTAAATCTACCGCAATGCCATTGATATTTTCATTTTATTACTATATGCTGCTGCTGTAATCAAGCTCATCACGAATCTCTAACAGGCGGCGTTCTTCTCAAATATGTAATTATAGTAGTACTTATACAACTCTTGGCAGGAGATGTTAAACTCCGTCCAGAGCCACTCCATCTATCTCTTAGTACGAGTAAGATACTTCTTAGTCTGCAAGCCTGCGCTGAAAGCATTTTAGCGCTAGACCTTAAGTTGAAACAAGCTCATGTGCCGCCAAAGGAGATAGAACTGCATGGCGGTGACCATCGCCTGTTATTCGTTCACCCCCCCACCAGCCCGGCCACTTTTACCCCTAATGACGTATCAGTGTGTGTGGCGAACGCTGTAGGTTAGGCAGCTCAACGTAAGGCCTCCCAACTCAAGTGCGCTTTCGCAAAGCTTCAGGCCTGCCTCACTTGCCAGGTGTCGTCTTCTCTCTGCCCGTATTATATTCTGTTCTTTTCCCGCATCTTGGCTTTCCACAGCGACTACTTTGCGGCGGGCGAAGCAGATCATTGCCATCACGTCCATCTGCTCCTCTGTACCTTTCACTTCTGAGCAAGCTGCAGACAGGTCAAAATGACCCAGGACACCCCTCCTCCAGATTATTGTATGTAGTGCTGCTCTGCTCATGCCGCATTCTCTGTCCAAAGAGGACCTACTAACTGGCAGGTTCCAGACGCCATCTTGAGTGTTTCTGAAAATGCTACGACGCAGCAGATTCGCGACGCTTACAAGCGGTACGTACTGCCCTTTCTCTTACCTGTTAGCGATTTGGCCGTTTGTCCCCGGCTGTAGAGTCACTAATTCCTTTTCCCTTCTTGCAGGGCTGCGTTGAAAAACCACCCGGATCGCGTGCCCGTCGACAGCCCCGAGCGCAAGACCCGCACGCGCAAGTTCCAGCTGGTCAACGACGCCTATTACACGCTGTCGGACGCGGGCCGCCGCCGCGAGTACGACGCTCAGCGGCACATCTTTGCGCGGCGGGCCGGCAGCAGCAAGTACAGCTTCAACGTGGACGAGGACGAGGACAGCGAGGAAGTTCCCCACGGCGGCAGCGGCGGCGGCGACGGCACGGCGTCCTGGGCCTGGAACTTCTTCTCCAAGGCCACAGGCGGCGGGCATGCGGCGGCCGACAGCGAAGAGGCGCGGCAGCGGGCCGAGGACGCGCAGTTCGCCGACGCGTTCGAGGAGATGCTGCGCGAGGAGGGGCTGGCGGAGCCGGAGACGAGCCGGCCGACGAGCAAGTTCTGGAGCCTCGTGGGGGGCGTGAGCGGCGGCGCGCTGGGCTTCATCGTGGCCAACGTGCCCGGCCTGCTGGCCGGCGCCGTCGCGGGCAACCGGCTGGGCGCCATCCGCGACGCAAAGGGCAAGAGCGTCTACGCCGTCTTCCAGGAGCTGCCCCAGGACGACCGCGCCCGCCTGCTCAGCCAGCTGGCCGTGCGCGTCTTCAGCCACGCCGTCGGCATCTAGGAGGCCCTCGTCTCTACGGCACTCAGAGGAAAGCAGCCAGTGGTGGCCTTGCAAAGGGAGGAATGATTCATAATATGTGTTCCTTTTTTTTTGGTTTTGGTTTCATGGTGTTGAGAGCGAGTCTGGTTTTTGGAAACTGGGAGTTGAAGTCATGCCGCGAATGATCCTTTTCATTATTATTTTTATCGAATACCATACTGTATGTAGTTCAATATAAGAAGATCTAGAAAAATGACAACAGAAGGCTGTTCTACACCGCTGTGGCCTTCGTACTGAGGAATTGCTTGCATTGTCGCACGTGATGCAATTGCGCCTTCAAATTTGAAGCCAGTAAATAGCAAATGCGACGCAAAGCCGCTGGGTGCCTTGCAGCACTCCAGCAGCAGCAGATCACCAAAGCAGCGGAATCAGTGCGGGGCAAAAAGTTCGAGGCTCAACAACTGCATACAATAGCTTTCTGTGATTTTCTCCCACCTTCTCTTTAGAACCTGCAACTCCAGCTGCTCCCAAATAGCACAAAAAAAAAGGAGGATAGAGAACAGCAGAGACGAAAGCGTTCCTTTCAAAATTTAAAGCTTCGCGGAAGCAAGACAGGGAGAAAGAGAGCGAGGCACAGGAGCTCTGGTTACAGACCAAAACAGAACGACCGCAGCTATGTCGTCCAAGGTGATCCAGATCGGGTCCCAGGCCCAGCTAGACGGCGTGCTGAAGTCGTCAAAGGTGGTGATTGCCGACTGTATGTCTCTATTTTAGCTGCTTTTCCTGATTGACCTGCAGCTCTCTTTTCTTTTCTTTTGCTTGTTTTTAAATTTATTTTATTTGTTTTTTTTTTTTAATTTGTTTTACTAATCCGATTGCATGCACACGCAGTCTTCGCTACGTGGTGCGGCCCATGCCAGATGATCGCGCCCTTCTTCGAGGGCTTTGCTGCCCAGCTCGCCCGCGACAAGGTCGTGACCTTTGTCAAGATCGACACCGACGCCCAGAAGCCCATCGCCGAGGCCTACGGCATCACCTCCATGCCGACCTTCCTCCTCTTCCGGGACGGCAAGGTGATCGAGCGCGTGCAGGGCGCCGAGCCTAAGAAGCTGGAGGCGCTGGTGAAGAAGCTGGCCCGGGAGGCTGACTCCGCTACGACGGCCGCCGAGGGCGGCTCCGCTTCCGGCGCGGGCGAGCACACCGGGCCCGCCTGGTACGGGGCGGCGCTGCCCCGCGGCTACCACGACATCACCGATAACGTCGAGCTGACGCGACTGGAGCTGCTCAACTACGACGACTCGAGCGCCGGCGGCGTGCGCGTGCTGTTCGGGCCCAGCAAGCCCAGCGCGCGCCCTGAGGCCGCTGCCGCCGCCGACGCCGACTGGGTCGAGAGCGACACGGACGAGCAGCTGATGCTCTTCGTCCCCTTCCAGTCCGTCACCAAGCTGCACACCATTCAGGTGCGTTCACAGAAAGAAAAAAAAAACAAGCAAAAAACACCTACTCTGGCATGGAAATCGCGTCGATGCGCGCTGCTGACAAATCTTTTTTTTTTCCGGTTCCGTACAGATCACGTCCCACGCGAGCGACGAGGCGGCGCGGCCGCAGCTGATCAAGCTGTACAGCAACAACCCGCACAATCTGGGTTTCGACGAGGCCGAGGACACGCAGGCGACGCAGGAGATCGAGCTAAAGCCGTCCGACTGGAACGACCAGGGCACGGCGTCCATCGGCCTGCGCTTTGTCAAGTTCCAAAAGGTGAACACCCTGGTCCTGTTCGTGGTCACCGCCGAGGACGGTGCCGAGAAGGTCCGGCTAGACCGGATCCGGCTCATCGGCGAGGTCGGCGAGAAGCGGGAGATGGGCAAGCTGGAGAAGATTGGCAACGAGTCGGGCGAGTAGAGCCGCGGCCGATGGCGCCAAAAATAGAAGAGAAATGATGACTGGGGAGCGGAAAGCAAAGAAAAAAAAGGCTGAGCAGCAAGAAGATCCCACCAGATGTGAATCCTTTCACGGTGAGGCAGCGCCTCTCTCTCCCGCCCCCCCCCCGGCTTCGTATCCTTCGGTGTGTCATTTACGAGAAAAATAAAAATTAATCGATGCGCAACCCGGTCGTTAGAAATACCTAGATGCTACGAAACGAGAAGGACAGTATGTTACGTGTTTGCAGCGCCTCGGTGAAAAATACAATAGATTGAGGCAAAGGAGAGAGACAAAAAGGAAGCAGGCATCCGCTCAAAAGGCAAATTAGACATGCGATAGAGGCTGGTCACTGCCCGTCGACGTTATACCCGAGGGAGCAGAGGGGGGAGTGTCTTTATATGTTTTCGCTCTTTGGGCTTTCTTTTTAGATTGATTTCCTCTTTTGCCGTTTGCGTGTTCGTGTTTTTATATGTATGCGTTCCTTTTTCCATATTCGGTATTCCATCTAGTCATTAGAGAGAGAGAGAGCAGGTGGCCACAGAGGGACGCAATAAAAGAGTCAGCATGAGGTCATAGCAAGGCCATGGGTCTCTCGCATTCACCGAAACGGGTAGGTCAGTGATGGGGGGACGTGGGCGGCGAAGCAGCGTAAGAAGCCAAATGGAAAATAGCCGCCACCAGGGGTGTCCAGAAGGGAGGGCCTCCTCTGCCTTTTGCGGTCATCTTGCGGTATTCGTCAAATTGCCAGCCTGTGAGGACGAAGTGTGAAAATGAATTGGAAAGTTTTCCAATTTCCAATTTCCTCAAATACCCTGGTTTTTCTTCCATAGTTCTTCGCCGTCATGTGTTGTTCGTGAATCATCAAATCCAATTTGGCGACGCATTTTCCCAAATCAAACCAAGCCCTTTGGCGACACCCAGCAGAAGGCAGTCCTCAATCTCTTTAATTTTGAATTTAATCCTTCTTTTGCCCCTACTTGTCATCTTACTCATATGTGTCGCCTTCTGCCTTTCTTTTTTCCCGGTCATATACGATATGTGGGTGAACGTGTAGCGAGAGTGCAGGTTGGGCTTGGTCCTTGCCTCTTGATTCTCTGCTGATCCGGGTTCACGCGAGAAGAGCTGCAGAGAATTTTCCCAAGATAAAGTCAATACGGATAAATCTAGGATTATCGCACAAACCAGAAGGTCGATCAGCTCTCAAAACGAAACACTCCTGCGGCCATGATCGCCATCGAATAGGACATTTGTTTCTTCTATATTTATACTTTACCTAAACTGATGTGCGCAGAGATATGGCTAAAATCGAGAAACCATTATTATCAGCGTCCATCGACAGTTCTCACGACCGCAGATAATTGTAGATATATGAAAGCAGATGATCGTTGGGTGGGGCCGTCAGATGGATGTAGATTGCAGATGGCCGCAACGAAATATTCATCGCCATCGTCAAACCATACAGTTGCTTCCCATCCCATGGAGATAGCGGCACCCCCAGGGCAGACCTGTCAGGGCAGGATGCTACTAATGCACGACCGGACAATTGAAAAGAAGAGACCGGAGATCATCGAAACGAGAATGTGTGTGCGCTTGAGCAAACATAGCCCCATATCAGAATCAAACCACTTGGCGTCGATTGGCCTCTGCGTACCGGCCATTTACCATCCATCTTGCGGCGGAAGCCATCCTTCGAAATGCAAGGGCAGAGATCTCAAAGAGGCTCAACAACAAGGGGAAAGAGAAGGGAAGGTCCTTCGACAGCGTCTTCCAGAAAGACGATGTCACCAGTCCATACAGATAGAGTAGGCACAGAGGCGGATGCCACCACACCAGCCAAAACAATTATCACATGCTCTACGACAGATCACTTCTGCTGAGCAGTCATACGCTGTCATTTGACAATGCCTGGATCTCAGCTAGATCTCTCCTACTTTCTTCGATATGCTGTGGTCTCCGTGCGGCGTGGATCCCTGAGCCAACATATCCCAATACAATATCCGTCTATTTTGGGTCTTTCTGTCCGACTCTCTACCGTCGTCTGCCTGGTGAGGGAAACCCAGAGCGAGACAGTCCAGTAAAGGAGCCGATGTGCAATTCCGTTATTCTGTGGCACGACTGACGCTGCGAATAGAGGCAGAAAGCAAGAGCCCTCCGCCCCCTCCATGGAAAAAGTGAATTCGAGCAACACGGGTATGTTAAATTCAAGTCGTACCGCCGCACGAAGAAAAGAAAAGAGAAGAGAAAACAGGAAAAGAAGAAACCAAAAAATTTCGATTCAAATAGTCTCGTATTGTGGGGCTACACAAATCTAAGCTTTGATTGGTTGTGTGTTTTGAAGGAAATTTTTGCTATTATAATCACGTGTAAAATCACATGAAGATTAGCATTTTTAAAAACGAAACTGCCTCTTATCTTTCCAGCAGCCTTTTCTCCAATTGTTGACTTTGCACGGAGCATTCTTTACCTACATATTCTAGATCTCTGGATACAGACGCAAATCAAGCAGCCGATCTTTTGTATCCCGGAAAAGCAGACCCTGAAGCGAGAAAAGCAGAAACAAGCGAGCCCTCTTTCCTCCCCCCACGAAATCATAAAGTTCGTTTAATGCAACAATCATTCTCATACGAACCTAAGATCCATGTTCCTTTCTCTCGTCTCTTGGAGCCGAATCATCGTCGACGAATGGCGTCTCATCAGCAGCTTTTGAGGGCATGAATAACAGAAATCCTTGCACCTAAATTTAAACTTTCTATTACGCACTCTCTACGCAGGACCTTTTCTAGCAGTGGGCGCGCCCTTTTTTTCTCTGAAGCGATGATGTCACAGCCAGATTTAGGGGCCTGAGAGGCTCAGGGAAGAGAGGGTGAGGTAAAGGCTGCCAACCCCAATTTCGTTTATAAAGCCGACTCCATCCTTCTCGTCCCACCCTCCCTCTGGCGGTTTCAAAGTCTCGTAGGCGGCTTTCCAATCTTTTCAAGTGGAGGCCAGTATGCTTTCTTCCCTGGTGTCTGTCATGTTTCCGCATAGTGCTCCTTTTTCCCTTTTTTTCCTCGAATCCTTTTTCTCTATTTCCAGGGTCGGTGTTCCAGGTACTTTCGTCGTCTACTCTCGTATGCTCTCCCGGTGACTGCCGAATTGCATTGACAGAGAATATTGTTTCCGCCTCGCTTGCGATCTTCAGCAGTATGCGTAGGATGCGTCGGCACGAGAAGCACAAGCCAATGCTTCTTGCCCACCGATTGCCCTGGGGGATTTATCTTACATGAACCTGAGTCTCTCAACCCAGCTTTCCCATTCCGCACACTTAAACTCTGCGAGTGTTTGATCGATGTGCCGGCGGCATAGCGATTCGGCGCTCCAGGGCTGGCTCTTCTGTGAAAATGCATCCGTAAATCGAAACAAACCCTGCAGAAGCATGCCATCTCAAACCAATGATCCAGGCAGGAAAGTCTAAAATAATAACGAAAAAAACAGTGTGAGATCTCGTTACCCGAAGATCAGCTCCGATGGTTGTAACAAACACTACGGAGCACAACAGGGGGTGACAAGGAAGACAAAGCGTAAGGTGAGAGAGAGAGAGAGAGGGAGAGGGGAGATCACACCAAGTCGCCTTCCTGTAGAGGGAGTCAACGGCCGATTGGATGGTCCGAGGGCCGTTTGGAAAGAAAGTATGGCGACGAAAAGCTGGCGGCGGCATCTCCTTTTACGGCGACTACGAAGGGAGGCGGAATAAAAGGAGAGGAACACGCAAGCATTTAATCTATATGTGGAGAGACACCAGCAAACCAGAAACTGGAAACGAGAAGAGGACAGCGCGAAGACTAAGGAAAAAGAGAAATCCGAGAATGGGAAAAGCGGTGCCGCCGCTTGGGGTCGGTTTTTAATATATTCATCATGCAGGCCATCCGCGTATGGAGAAGGCTTGTCAATGGTTGGTGAGCGAGAGGAAACGAGACTCCAGAACTGGATTTTCATGTCTCTTCTTATATGGTAAGCACTCTTCCTCGCAATAATACAATAAACTATTGATAATACAGAGCGCAATGCTGTGGTTGAGGCAATAATAATATGTCCCTTGTAATATATGGCAGAGACGCCCATGCTCCTGCGCAACAGCCACTGGTCCACCGCCTCCTTGGTAGGTGGAGATCAATTAAATTAAACGCGGCAGAGCTAGCAGACCGCTGGATTACTGCATTGTTTCGCAGTTGCTGGTTACTGCCCAACCTGCAAAAAACGAAAGAAGAAAAGGGTGAGGTGAAAAAGACTTTAGAGAACAAAACCGCATCAGAAATATTGTACCAACTCTCCCCCACACGGCTGTGATAATAGCCCTCTCATATCCCTCTCCTGCTGCTGGCCTCCCGGACAGGCCTGTTTTCGTCTCTTGGCCCGCTGCTGGTTTTTGTGCCGCATCGTCCCGTCCAGGGTGACCTTGTGGCTGGGATTGCCTCTGACGAACCAGCACACCGAAATTGAATGTGCGCAGGACAGGCATTATGCGATGCTAAGGAAGAAAAGCCCTCGTTCTCCCTTTCTGGGCCTTCTCGTTGGCCGACATACTAGCCTCTCTTGTAAGCGAGCTTGCCATTTCTCGACTGATACTCGACTTAACAATATGCTCCCTCATCTGTCGGACTGTCCATTGGATGACAAGTCCAATCAACTTGCAACATGGGTCGTCGACGAATACATCGACCGCATCGTCTCAGTTACATGTTCGTCTGTTGTCTTTCGCGAATAAAATTCAGGCTTGCTATTTTCAGTTGCGATTCGTCTTTATTCGCAAGAAGCACTCTGCCCTGTCACGGATGCGCCTGAGCAATGCACAGGCGCGTCTTTGGGGCAAGATGCACATGCCAAGAACGTACGTAAGGTGCTTCGTCTTCAATTCTTTGCTTCCATAATCATTTCTCTTCTCTAGCTTCTCGCTTCGGTCTGCTGCCAAAAGAGTCCAACTTCCGAGTTCTGGGACTCTTCGCAGAACGTCTTACACGGGAATCACACACCCCTCTTAGTTTTCCTCGAGGCACTCCTCCACCTTCTGCATCCCAAGCCCTTTCCATCCTCACCCCCCCTGCTTATCCAACTCCGTCCGGCAACCCCCAAAAACCCCAAATCCTGGCACAAGGACTTTCTTCGCTCTGATTTTTACGGTATGAATGTATCCTGATCGCTGGCGTGTGCCCTCTTTCCCACACAGCCTACCCCTTTGATGGACTAGAGCCCTCAGCGTTTCTGTTTCTAACGGCACGCTACCATGGGACGAGGGATCCCCATATTAAGCATCTCACACAAGATACATAAGCCTATGCGCTAGCACTTCGTGCTGTTTCTCAAAAACACCACCATGGGCGAAGTTCCTATAGCACAAAGTGCCTTAGCCCCCTGTTCGTATATGTAGATTACCTGACTGCGCGTACGAGATGCACCAGGAAGCCTTCCGACGCCTACCACTTCCTACTACAACCCACACTCATACACTGGAATATATTGCAAAAATGCAGCAGGAATAATAGAACAACCCCTATATCCCAAATATAGCTCATTCATCTATTTCCTCCCCTTTTGCCAAGTCATACACACACTTTCCCACTCATATTCTTTTCATTTTTTATTTTGCTTTTTTATAATTATTTTTTTTTTGCAGCAAACAATGGTTGCGCCGCCCAAGGCCCCCATCACCAGTGCTTCATTCCAAAACCCACTAATCATCGCTACCGGGACACAGCTCCCTCATGATCCCCTGTAATTACGATAACGTTACTTGTGCCTCTCTATTATAGCACTCTACTCTTAAGTTTCCATTTTCAGCGCCTAACAAGGTTCTACTGTGCTCGCTCATACTAGGAGACAAGCCCCCTGTTTCCAAGTACGTTCTTCCTTCTCTCAACCCATAAGCACTTCATATAGAACTGTATTATTGATATTGCCTAACCAAAGCGCAACTCTTCGTGGCAAAGGGCCTCCCAGTGCTCATATTAGTAACTGCCTCTTTCAGGGCGTCGTTGCGTCAGTTGCCTTTAATTTTCAATATGCTCAGCTGTAGATGATTTTTTATACAAAAAAAAAATAATAATAAAAAAAGAGCATTACTTCTACTTTCTTTCTAGACTGGTCTTTCGTCTAGCTAAGTAAGCTCAATATGTCCTTTGGTAGCATGATATCTTTGACGCCTCACTTCGGCTATGTGATGGCTTACACTAACTAGACCAAGGTTATTGCGGCTGCCATCGACGTACAGGGCGTGACGCAGTATTAGCCAACTTCGATTCTTGCAAACCTCCCTTACCCTTTCCTTGAAGTATACTTCTTGTTAATAGGTATGCCTCTTCCGATTGTCTTGATCGTTCGGCGCCCTGCCGGCTGTCCACGTCCAAGCCCACACTTCTTGTCTTTGGATTACCTGTCTTGTGCTCCGTTGGTTTGAAACAAACTCAGAAGCACATACGGAATCACCCTCCTCCACCCCTTACTCGCAACCTTTTTTTTACCCTTCGCAAGCATGCATCACACTCGCATCCTCAACCAGATTATCGTACACCTCCTATTACCAGACCGTAGCACATCTCCACCCATAGCAGCCCGCCCTTTCCCCCTCCCAGGAGCCGTCAAATGTGCTCCCTCTATACCATCCCGCTCCTGTCGCCTTCTTTTTGCCCTTTCATTTCGACTTCCTTTCGCATCCCATCCCTTTGAATGCTGCCTCTCCGATAGGCTCCGGACGGGAGAGGACAGCCCTAGCCAAGCAGCTCTCACCTCTTAAACTCTGCATTCAGTCAAACTACACTCCCTCCCCACCCACACCACGCACGCCCTGCCTCGTGCACGTACACGCTTCCGCCTTCATCCACCTACACGCACCCCCCTCCTTTCGAAACAAAGCATATTATTTTATAAAAGATATATTCCGTAAAACAGTAAAAATCGATTAGATGCCGCTGCAATACTACGGTATGCTACATAATCCCAAAGGCTCAAACTAGCGTAGCGATTGTTAAAACTTTCTTTTCTCTCTTTTCGCCTAGCTAGAGAGGGTGGTGGAGAGTCTGCCGTCAACCTGTCAAGTGACGTCTAGTCTAGGGTCCCAAGCCTTTTTTTTTTCCCTTTTTCTGAGTTTGCCAACGTTTATTTCTCTTATTGTGAAGGGCGCCTCATGGTCACGCTAACTCCATGGCTATCATTTTATTTTCCTCCCTTCTCCGTCTGCTTTTTTCTTTTTGGTTTAACAGTCTTCTACTCTGCTGTCTTCTCGCTCCCGTCTCTTGGTATATTATTGCTTTCCCTCTGCTTCCTTTCTCTTTCTCTTTCTTTTTCTCTTTCTTCCGACTTCTTTCTGCTCTCCTACGGTCGTATTCCACCTGTCGTTTTAAGCAGCTGTAAACAGACAATATTGTCTATTTTTCGTGCCACTTGCAATATTTCATTCATTTTATTAAACCGGGTCTGCTGTTAATCCAACCCTTTATTTTTATCTCTTTGCTTCACTACTGTTTGACGAGAGGCTTTTTTGTACATACACAACTTATATCAGACATATACACGCATACAAATCTGCAGAACCTCACACACACAATTTCTCGCACACGCAATATCTCAGGATAAAACAGCCACTTGGCCACCTCCAGCTAAGATCACAAAGTCGATGCAGAAGAGCCCAATATACAAGGGATATAAAAGGGCGGCGCAAGCCATCCTCTACATACGCACACAAAACTGTATGCACATGTCTACATATACTCACACCTCCTCCCTGAACAAATGCCGTCTTTCCCCCCAAGTGGCTGACATGACATAGCTATACTTTCCGTCAAGAAATTCCTCCAGTTTTCTGAGAAGCCAGTTTGAGAATATCTGAAAAGAAATATAAAGTAAAACCAACCTCGGATTTGCGTGCTGGCTTTTACACCCTTTAACTCCAGCATTAAGACGAAGTCGCTGGGCCGCATCCTTTTTTTCACCAGCAACTTCAATTTACACGGCTTATCAACCAGGCAAGCCTATTATTTTCAGTGGCTTGCTCATCTAGAGGCTGTGTTGCTGGTATTTTGTTTCCATCGTGATCCACCTGACGTGGCCAAGGAAAGGAAATTTCTGGGTTGAAAGGGCGAGCAAGGTTGGTCCGGTTATATTCGAGCCGCAACATCAACCACAACCACAATTCAGCGCTCAGTGTTTAGAGCCGCGCCTCCTAAGGCATAACAAAGAGAGAGGGCAGCAAGATCCCAGGCAAAGTTAAAATAAAACTAAATAAGACAGCCCCCAAAGAGGAAAGAGGGAAGCCGACCTGCGCACAGCTTGGCTTCCAAGACTTTAGATATATCTCATATCCTCTCCCTTCACCTCCGTCCTTCTCTTTCTCTGTTTCCTCGGAATCACATCCTTTGTTTATCTGCCTCACTTTTCACAATTATGCTCTCTCAACAACAACCTCAACCGTCTCCTCACGTCCAAGAAGAGCAGCACCAGCAACATACACTACCTAGCACCGACGTCAATATGTCGGAAAACTTTGGCAATTTCTCATCATTGCCCCCCGAGATCCGGGCCATGATCTGGGAATACTCTTTACCGGATCCGCGCGTCTACGAGATTATGGACGTGCCTCATGCAAAGCAAAAAATGAATGCAGCTGACGGCCTCATGTTTGCCAATGTCCATCATGAGCCACCGCCAGCACTGGCTGCTGTATGCCGTGAATCTCGCTACTTCGTCTTGCGCCACTACCGGCCGCTCACCCTAGGACGCACAACCAAATTTGTGGACCTGTCCCGCGACCTGCTTCTTCTTGAACCATACTTGCTACTGAAGCGTCTGCATCGGACGCTACACTTTATGAGCCGAATTCCCTTGATCCGCGACCATATGGCCGGGCTGGCAATGGGCACCAGCTATGGCGTGTACACAGGCATCTGCCATCCTGTGCTAAGCTGGAAAGTGGCCAAGAGCAATATGGGCAAGCTCTTGTCAGCGCTTGCCAAATTTCCGAAGCTAAAGACCTTGTTGTTTGTTGTCCACCAGGAGTTTCAATTCGAGTTCGACTGCCGCTACCCTCCCAGCCTACCCGTGACACCTCACGGCGCTCTATCCCCCTCGCCCTCTGCAGCTGACCTAGCCACTTCCACCCCGCCGCCTCCTCCCGTCTACTCTTCCCCCAACTATCCGTTCAGCATGATGGCTCTGCAGCGCCCGCTTCCGCCTCCTCCACCATATTCCGCACCTAGCCCGCTGGCTCCAAGCGTCGCATCATCCTCCCCATCTCCGCTGCAGTCGCCCCTGGCTGCGCAGCACCACATACCTGCTGCACAACCCGAAGGGCACCGACTTCCGGCTCCAATGCAGCTCCCATTGCCACCCATGCCACCGACGCGACCCCAACCTCAGCCTGCCCCAGCAGCATTCCCAATGCCTCCACAACAGCAGCATCCCCTTATCCACCAGGCGCAGGTGTTCCCCGCTCCGCAGCCGGCCGCCCCACTGTCTATACGCCCGCAAGTCGTGCATCAGGCTTACCGCTTCAAGTTTGACATTGAAGCGAACATCAACCGACACCCTCGGCGACCACACCTGAACGAGCTTCTCTTTTATCCGCTCGAAAACAGCAAAGAAGAGGATAAGGACGATTGGGAAGCATTGCTCAATAACAACAGCGGAATGAGCAGTATGGGATTTGACGGTGAAGAAGAAGACGATGGCGAGTGGTGCGACCCGTGGCCGACAAACGACGACTGGCGCCGCTTCCGCCGGCGTTTTCAGAGGGCTGTGGTAGCTACTTTGCAGTCTGGGCTGGCAGGTGAGGGCCAGAATGAATTCTGCTTTGAGGGCGGAGGCACAAGCGGCAGCGGCAACATAGCAGAAGACAAGAAGCACCAGCAATATCTGCAGCAGCAGCAGCAGCAACTAAAGTGTGGTGACTACGGCTCCGGTTACAACGGTCCGCATAACTACAGCAACATCTACAGCCTGCACAACACCAGCGCTAGCTACGGCAGCAGCAATAGCAATAGCTTGCACAGCAGCAGCCACCGCCGGCGGTATTCTCTGCGGCACAACCTACCAGCCATCAAGGGCGCTAGTCTCTTGTGGCGGTATACGCGGGGAGAGTGAATGGAAGGCTGTGTTATAGGTGACGGCCAGCCCCGGGGGGGGGGGGTCTGTTTTCCATTATTATTATTCTTTATTTATTATCTATTCATGAAGGTTGGCGTTCTTTAGGGCATTTTTCTTCCACTCTTTTTTATTGTTTACATTGGCATGGTGTGGTTTTTCTTTCTTTTACTTCAAGCGGTTAAATGGATATGATATAGGTGGGCGAGGAGAAGGCCGACCCTGCTATTCTGCGTTCTATTATATACCCACACTTGGGATCAGTTCCCGACCACAATCTGTTCTTAAGAACTTCATGAGTTATGAACAGCGATGCCATTAGCTTACTTAGACAAGTGGAGGATGAATGAATATCTGTATCTTCCCAGTATCCTATTTCAAAACAGATGGTGATATTCGGCATAAATCAAAATTGGCAGATGTCGAGCTGGCTGAAGACCACTCAAAGCAGCGGCGTCGGCCTAACTCATAGGATAATACAAAAGCCGCCAAAAAAAAGGCTGTTAAAATGCTTTCCGTTGGTATTTTCCACAACCAAAGAAAAAGAGGCTGTCGTTGCCAGCAACTGTCGCCAACCCGGTAAAGACGCTTACCGGCTAATATTCTAATTCCAAGCCGTAGCCACATTCTTAATCACATATCTTTACCAATAAAAGCCGCCCAACCATTTTGATCAACCTTCTTTTGACTTCATTTGCATTTTTAAGAATTATATGTCTTTAAAATTTTTGACTATCGACAGTTTTTCATCCATCAGCCATCTTAAGGCATGCTGGCTGTTCCTGTCTCTTCGTCTCTCCCTGATATATCTACGAGCAAAGTCTACTTCAGACGAGGTTGGACAAAAAATAATATTTTTTGAGTTAAGGACAACAGGCAAGCTTAAACAGTTTTAACTTGGAGGTTGACAATACTAACGGGGTTGGATCTGCAGCGATGCGCTGTATTGCTATCTGTTTCTTGGGGCAAGTCGTCCTTCTTACTTATTACCGTCTCATTTGTGCTATATTCTAAGTCCAGCTTCAGCTCGCTATCTGCCAGTTCTGGTTGAACAGCATCCTACTCAGTTGACCTGAAGCGGCCGGTCACAATACAATAAGCCCAGGACACATAATGCTGTCTCTGGAGAGACGATCAGCGGCACAAAATGAAAGTGTGGTTCGCTACTGCCAGTCCAAATGGCGAGCGATACGATGTTATCCAATCTTCAAGATGTCGCAACTGATATCTTAACCAAGCAACTAAGATTGGGTATGTTCCTTACAGTCCTTTGAGGGCAATGAGTTCGCCCAATAAGTTTTGGAATCCAGATGAGCTTCTCAAACCAAGAGTGGCGCCCCTCGGTTTGAACCGGCAATGAATATACTGTCGAGATTTGACGCATCGAATATCAATGGCTGGGCGAGGGAATGAACAAATCGAGTCCAAGGCTTGAAGTATTGGCCCAGAGAAAATAAGATTATCTCCCCAACGAACTAATATTCTTGCCTGCCAGCCTCTTGGACTCCCCATCCCGTCCACATCGCTGCCAAACCCGCTATATCCGACAGTTCCGTCTCTCTCTGTCTCGCGCTAGCAGTTTCCCAACCTGCTTGGCCAGGCCTTTAAATATTCTCACGGAGGGATATCCCAAAAAGAGGAAGAGAGTATGCATGCCGTTAAGCGGGATGGTAAGACGGGAGAGAGAAAGGTCCTATTATGTGGCAACTGTCTCGCAATGATGAAAGGGGGTGGGAGACAGAGAGGAAATGGGGGGGGACTGCGATACGGGACTGACAAGTGCGGATCAGGCGATTGTCTCCCAGAACCGCGACTCACCATCAGAGCGGACGGCGGCTCGCCACCTGCGTGCATGTGGGAGGTGAACGGCGGTCACAGAATTTTCTTGCCGCTACCACACTTCGTCCGACCTAAGCTACGGAAGACGCGCCTCCTTTTTCTTCTTTTTTTTTCTTCTTTTGTTGAAAAGCCCCCCCTCCTACTGCATGCATGGAGCGGTAAGAAAAGGGAGACGCAGGACGCGGGACAGACCCGCGGGACAGACGTAGCATTGACAGAGTGAGGTTAGCCCGAAAAACGATGAATCGAGCGGCCGCTTCCAAGCTTGCGGCCTACAAACCGTCTATTGAGCAGGGTTTTTTTTTTTTTTTTTTTTTCTCCATTCTTCGCGGATAGATAAAGACGGGAATCAGCGGCCTGCTCAAAAGAACGGCGCGAACGTCTAGACAAGGCAAGTTCTATACCCTCCTAATCAAGATTTTCGCTATACCGCTCTTCTGCATACCTCATCGTCGTATTTCGTCTATACGAAGTATACTGGTCTCCTCCCCAGTTGCTCCTACGGAGTCTTCAAGGACCTGCTGCCGTTCGGCTCAGTTCGTATAACTCTCTCTAACCTACGGATATGCAAGTTAAATTAAAGGCCACGTCCTTTCTTGATTTTCTAGCTTCAACTTCAGTGGATGAAAATCTTCGCAGGGTTCTCCGTGCTCCAAAAGGCATGAAAGAGATTGACTTAAAATATTGTTGCAATTATGTTCATTGCTTCTATTCTCTGTAGTCAAATAGTATATTGACGAATGGAACAACAGACGCTTGCGTAAGACATTCTAGACCTCTTTGCTGACGTCCCATCTCATTCTCCGCTAAGCTAAGCATCTTGTGGACATGGAAACAATCCCTCACAATGTGCGGACGTTGCATTGGCAGCGAGTAATGGACGAGAATGCCACCTCTGCTTACGACTTGTGTCCTCTGCTTTGTCTCTCTCTTTGCGTGGCGTCCGAATCTATCAGGGATAATCTAGGTCGAGGCTACTTTCTGTACGATTCTTGTCTCCTCTCTCCCGTTTGCCAGTAGCCTTAATTGGCCATAATCATCCTACTACTCATGGCAACACATCGAGCAAAGTCAAGTTCGGTAGATGATAGGTGCAGGTGGCCGGTCTCATGTTGTCTCATTTGCCAAAAAAAAAAATTAAAAAAAAAAAATCAAAAATTATAAAGCAAGAGACAGAAGAGAATCTATTAAAATGCCATCAACTTGGCGGATTGATAGATGGCTTCCGGTCCGGCAAGAACAGAATTTTTATGTAGTTGTGGTGGGTGTTTGCTACGCCGAACCTAAGAAATCATATCTTATTGCGGTTCGTATTTTGAAGCCAGTTGACAAATTGTAAAAAAATTCATTCGTAAGCTCGATAACCAGAGATTTAGAGCTCAGTTGAATAGTCGTTTATGAGCGAGCAGATACACAATTGTTCTTGTTATTAGGAAAAGAAGGCTGGGAGTATTGCGTATTAGCACCTAGCCAATCAGCGCACTGCATGTTGGATGTGACATGGATCTCCACCGAGTCCGCGTCAGCAATCAGCTTCAGATTGATATGAAGAATTGTAGAACTACGGAAATACCAACTGAAGCAGAGGATCAAATCAAGACAAAATTATGGCACAACAAAGGCTTGCTTCCGAGACAGCCACGGATGATGGCAGGACGTCTGCCAGTGAGAGCACCCCGTTGTTGGGCGGTGCTAGTGGTGCCGGCAGCGACGACACGGAAGTAGTTGCACCGGCTGTTGTTCCGAAGGACGACAAGCCGATGCCGAAGACACAGGTAGCCCTTCTTTGCTTTGCCCGTCTCATCGAGCCAATTGCATTTTTCTCGGTATTTCCGTACATCAACCAGATGGTCCAGGACAACGGCGGACTGCGCTACGAGGATGTGGGCTTCTACAGCGGCTTAATCGAGTCCTTGTTCTCCTTGACACAAGCCATCGTTATGCTTGGTTGGGGACGTGCCGCCGACCACATTGGTCGCAAGCCCGTGTTGGTATTTTCCCTCGTTGGCATGTCCGGTGCGACGGCCTTGTTCGGATTGGCGCAGACGCTGCCGCAGATGATTGCCTTCCGCTGCCTGGCAGGCGTCTTTGCTGGCACCATTGTAACTATCCGGACTATGCTGGCCGAGCACAGCACCTCTGCGACACAGGCGCGAGTATTCAGCTGGTTCGCCTTCAGCGGCAACCTAGGCATCTTTCTAGGCCCTCTGCTAGGGGGCGCCCTGGCCGATCCTCTGCGGCAGCACAGTGATGCAGGCAGTAGTAGAGCTAGCATGTCGCTCTCTCTCGGCAAGCTTCTGCCGTCTGCCATGTCTCTTGCTTCGCCTGACCTCCCTTTCCTAGCCGCATACCCATACGCCCTACCGGGCTTTGTTGTGGCAGGTCTCGGCTTCCTAGCTGCGCTAACTTCCGCGCTCTTCGTCGAGGAGACGCTCGTTCCAGCAGCGCCCGTTATTGTGCGCGTGGGCGATGTGGACGCCACAGGCGAAGTGAGCGCTGGTGGAGAAGAGGCTGCGGTCGGGATTGCCGCTGCGGTGGGGGCCGCCGTCAGCTTCGACGAAGATACGTCCATCTGGCGCCTCCTCCGGGCGCCTGGCGTGGGCATTGTCCTGTACGTCTACGCGCACATCATGCTGCTCGCCTTCTCCTACACGGCCATCGCGCCCGTCTTCTGGTTCACGCCCGTGAGCCTCGGCGGCCTGGGCTTCACGTCGCTGCAGATCTCGATCGTGATGGGCGTGACGGGCGCCGGCCAGGCGCTGTGGCTGCTGCTGGCGTTCCCGCCGCTGCAGCACCGACTGGGCACCAACGGCGTGATGCGCCTCTGCGCGTACGCGTACCCGCCGTTCATGGCCGTGAGCCCGCTCGCCGCGGCGACGCTGCGCTACCTGGACGCGCGCACGCTCTTCTGGGTCGCGGCGCCCGCCGTGCTGGCCATCGGCAGCGGCGTCAGCATGTGCTTCACGGCCGTGCAGCTGGCCGTCAACGACGTGGCCCCCTCGCCGCACCTGCTGGGCACGCTCAACGCGCTCGCGCTCACTGGCGTCTGCGCCATCCGCGCCTTCACGCCCGCCCTCTTCAACAGCCTGTTCGCCATCGGCGCCCGGACGCAGTGGCTAGACGGCTACGCCATCTGGGTGCTCATGGTGCTGATCGCCCTGGGCTACACGTTTGTGGTGCGCTACCTGCCGGACTACGAGGAGCTCAAGAAGCGGCGCTCCGAGCGCGCGTGAGGCGTAGGCGACAACCGTCTCTTGTTTCTCTTGCCGCCAATTCCGGAGGATGTCCAGCGTGTTTGTTGCCATCCTCCTGTGAAAGCAAACAAGGCAGAGATATCCAGACCTTGGCTCGTCGCCCAGCAGCAAAGATGATGTGGCCTAATATTACGAGTCAAATGCCGTATCTTTTGCCACTCGAAGCCTATCTAGATGGTGCAGTTGGGCATCACAACGTCGATAACACAGACGACGACTTCTGCCGTGGGAGTTGTCTCGGCCACTCGTTTTCACCACTTAGCCGATAGCCTCACAGCCTCGCCCTGGTTTCTCGTGTTGCAACAAAAAGTCTTATCCGGGTGTCAGTTCTTGTTTCATTTGCTAGTATTTTATTTCATGGCGTTTCTACAGAGTTTTCTACGTCTGCTCTAGACATCTTTCAGTGGGTCAGCGAAGAATTGAGTTACATTCAGGGTCTGTCATATGCCCAGATTCGTGTAGACTAGATAAGGAAAAGAAAATCACGATTGGGAAACGTCGCTTGATGATCAGCATGCATGCCTCATACGTGCTCATGAATATACATGCAACTTGTTTTCAGAGCCCAATATTCTTTTGTAAACACTCCACTGGGCAATGGTTGTCTGTCTTCTTCGGGGTGCAGGGTTCCGTGCCAATATGCCAACTACTGTGCCAATGACGTCATAAACCAAATCGCCGATTCAATTGCATACTTTTCTGCGAATTACGCTTACTTCCCGTGCGTCTCTGCAGATTTAATGGACGGCAATCTATTAGAGAAAGTTAGCCTCTTGCAGTTAATATCAAAAAGGACGCAAGTAAACCAGGAAATATCTGTTATACTCTTCGAGCTATCGCATTTCCATGCTGTTCTGTTACATGGGCTTACCTTTATCAAACCAATGCATCTTGAAGCCTTGAATAACAACTACGTTGTGTGATATTAGGCTCTAAGCATTCCAGGTGTTCTAAGAGTTTAGATATTCTGACCTCATGCTCGTATTTTCTGCCAGGATGCCATTTTTCTTGGTCTCTGCCCTCTGTTACATATTGCTTGGACCCATCAGACAAGCCGCGTAGTCGAGATTCATAAGCTCCCGTTTGTCAATCCCACCTGGTTTGATTCCCTGACTTCTGGCCTTTCTCTTCCCTCCATTGGCTATAGTTTGCGACCGATGACGAGAATGTGTTGTGGGGACTTGCATTAGCCCGGTGTGTCCACCAGTTTGACTATGATCGCAAGGCAGCAAAAAGGCCGAGCCATGACTAGATCATACAGAGAAATGCCCTTCTACTTTTGCTATTTTCTCAAGGACCCTTGATTGTTGCGTTTATATATATTGTCTTTACGGTTACGGTTTTCTTGAGGGCTAGTACACATATATATATGTTCACTCGGTTTCCCTTTTTTCACAGTTCATCGAAATAGTCTCGTCAATAAGAATACAGACATCATCATCATTGTTCCTTTTTGATAAAATATTCTAGAACTACTCGGAAAGATCTAGCACCAATTTTTCCTGGGGTAGACTACGCAGACGTGCGTACATCGTCAGAACTTCACACCTTTTCTCTATACGGGCCTAGACAAGTAAGCCACAACCATTTCCTATTTAGATATGTTAAACTCTTGACCAGTTGCCATGCACAGCGTTGGTTTTCTTAACAACTAACGTCTCTCCCGCAACAGTGCCTCGATACTACAAGTCAGGAAAGAAGTACCTCTATTTAGAGCCACCAATCCCAGGCTCCAAGACGGTCCGCAGAAGGATCACCACGATCATCCCGCCGCCCCGGGAGCCCACTCCTCCACCTCCACCACCCATTGTCGTGGAGCCGCCTCCGGTGGTGGAGCTGCCGCCTCCGCCTCCACCTCCGCCGGCATTACCTCCGGTGGAACCAGAGGACGATGGCATTGACGTTATTGCCGTCGACGTTGATCCAACCCCAGAGAAGAAGAGGAAGAAGAGCCGGAGCGGCTCACGGCACAGCCGTCAGAGAGAGACGGTCTATGTCGAGCGAGAGCGTCTGGTACCCATCCACATCCCGGTGCCGACACCCATGTCGGTCCAGCTGCGACGGCGGAAAGATTCGCCGCCGCCGCCAGAGTACGAAACATACCGGTACGTCGACGCTCCGCGGCTACCGCCGACACCGCCTCCACAGCCCAGGGAAGAGGAGTGGGAGACGCATGACCGGGTTGTCATCCATGAACGGGATGGTCGGCGGCCGCCGCAGGAGTACTACCGGTATTGAGCTATATATCATCTGTTGTAATTTCTACTTAGCGGGTTGTTTTCTCTCCACTTCAGAAATTGTATTCTTACAACTCCTTTGTTCCTTCTTATCATTCATTCATTAATTTTTTAGTTACTTGCGCACTTACTGAGGAGGATTTAACTTTTTATGGTTTCTATACGACAGCAGCGTTTTAATAGCACTAATTCTTGGCTTTGGTCTTTGTTTTGTTACTAGATTGAAAAGAAATCGGCGCAGCCATGGGAGTCCTGAAGCAGCATATCTCATATTTGAGTCTCGATAGAATTTTAACACGCTATTTCTTTCTTGCTTGTCAGTCGTATACTCGTTTGTGGCTATAGAATGCGCCTGAAAAGAGGTGTAAACAAGTTAAGAGAATGACGCTGGATTCCTATGAGCAAATTCATCGTCAAGCTGTGAAAATCTTGGAAACGGAACCCGGGAACCCAAGTAACCGTGACTATATAAATCTTGTACAGATACGCTGAGAGGACTCGTGATCTCCTAGAGTCAGCGGAAGAGATGCGGCCCCTAGTCCCGGGATTCTCGATTGTCAGATCCCGGCCAAAGCTAGAGATGACAATTGAGCTCTCGTGTCCTTACTGCACAGATGGGAACGGCAAAGAATAAGATTATAAGCGATCCTCTGATCTTCCTCAACACAGGGGGAATGAAGGACAAAGTCAATGCGCTTGCTCAATGTCTCTGCGCAACTTTTATTTCGTCTCTGCTTTGGCATCTATACAAATTTCATTGCTACCATTGCTCTATCTTTGGATGGGCCGTCTATTTAGCCGCTTGCAGCGGAAATAGCTCTGAGGTAGCCCAAAAGATGCACATAATGATGACCCAAAAGGCTGCCTCCCAAGATCTGAAACGGATTCGAGACTGCAAAAACTTGGAGTAAGGACACGTATATAATAGTGGCTTTGCACTCACCCTGACACTTTTTTTTTTTTACATTTACGCTGAGGACTGGTATCCTCTCTCAGTGTGAGTTGTTTCAGCCTGGTAACTTTTTCTTTGCCCACTTTCTGCGGTCCTCCTCATGGCCGTTTCGCCATACTCTTTATTTAGCTTCCTCTTTCTCGCTCGTGCGTAATACTGGGGCTGTGGCGTCTGGGGAAGCCGCAAGCATGCGAAGTCGAACGGAAATCGATGAGTGCAGACGCAAACATATTTAGAAAAGTCTGGGGAAGTGCAGGACGTGCTTGCGCCTCTTGGTGTTTCTGATCTGAATTTTTACATCTCCTCTGTGCTCAACTTGTATGGACTCGGCGGCGTTGCCGACGTGTCTATGCCTCAAGAATGCTGACGAAATAGACAGAGAAGATAAGCTTGCATCTCAAATGAACGAGAAGACGCGTCAACTTCATTGCTTTTGCTTCAAGATTGTTGTAAATATGTTTCCTGTTCCTGCGCTATGCAGATATTTCATTACTGAGTGTGTTTACCCGGCGATCTCTGCGCCTCCCGGCTTCTCATGTTTATTGCCATTGTTTTGGTATTCTTTGCTGGTTGCTATCTTGACCGTTCTCCTTTGATCTCTGCCCCTTTCATCTTGGATATTACTCTCTATAATCGAGCCCCTCTGCATTGTGGGTAGGCCTTGCATCCAACCTTCAATAGTTGTTGATTTTGTTGTTGGCTCGCCTCCGCCCCCCCACGCATTTTATCTCAGAGGAGACTACACACAAGAAAAGATATCTGGCCGTCTGCTCTTTGTTGGCTTGTCGCAGGTAGAATGAAAGAAGATCTTTGATCTGCAAAATGCCAAGTCAAAAGGCGAAACATCAAAAGCCACATTATCTACGATGACAATAAGACAAAAAGAGATACGGATTCGCAATTGCTTATCATTGTTCTAAATCCATTCTTCCAAAGTTATGGTTATATTTTTAGCCTAGATTGTGCCTGAGCCATTCTCAATCGCGCCAGGAAAACGTACTCAATGTAATGAGATACCAAGAGGATGTCATCTAGAAGCAGAAGAGCCACAGACGGTCGTCGGACGGTTCCGTTTCCGTGTTTCAAATTCCTTCATATTGGAACAGTCTGCCAAAACATGAGACGAAAGCCAAAGCCAAACATCTGTACGAGAGTCTGGCAGCACTGGGAAGACGAGACCAGCAGCAAACGTTAAAACCAGCTAAAAAAAAACGGTCTGCTCGCTTGTGCCCACGGTCCTTTCCTTTGGGCTGGGCCCCGAAAACGTTCGCCGAACGGCGCCTCAGCATCTGCACGGAGAGACGCCTTTCCCGTTTCCCAATGGTACTGCGATTTAAGCTTCTTCGCAGGCGTCCCCACTAATATGCAATTTGCTCAGTGAACTGCGACGTTTTGACACTTTGGCCTCCCCTTTCTCATCTCGCGAACTTCTTCCAGGAGGCTCCGTAACAGTTTGATGTGGCAGACGTCTTTGGCGCGAAATAATAAAGCCATCCTTGGCATCTGATTGGATGCTGAAGGCCGTTTGGTGGCGCTCCCCTCGCTGCTGCGCTGGCAGTGTGGGATTTTAGCCCAGGAAGATGTGGAGGCTGAAGGGAGCAAAGGATCAAGCACAGTCGCACTGCGGGCCTATGTTGGACTTGTGCTTACTCTGTCGCAAAATGGCTCTTTCGCCTACGTGTACAAAGTGCGGAGGATGCCATCGCTGCTATCCTCTAGCAGATTTCCTCTGGCAGGCTCTTCTGGCAGATGGCATGCCAAGTATATAAGATGGAGAAAAGCGGATGCGCTGGCACAATGTGAGTGGGCACCGTGGTTCTGGCTGACCCAAATGTGGCTCTATCAATTACCTGCAGAGGGAGCGGACCAGCTGCTCGTTGGCGTCATGGGTTTGCCATGTGCTGCCAGAGGCGCTCTGTTGCCATTCTAAGAGGAGGGCAAACGCATTTTCTGTACGACCGCACCAGGTTTTCGAATACACTAGCTGTAGAGCGGCGTCGTATAATTGCCCTGTCAGACGGGGCGAAAGGCGCTGCGCAGTATTGCCAAATAGGGGTGGCCGACCACGGTGGGAGCTGTCACACCGCTTCACCTCCCGTGTTCGCCTCTCTTCAGAGTAGAAGAAGCGAACAAGGATTTGATTGGTTCACATTACTTTGCTGGAGAAACACTTTTCATAATTGAAGGGACATAGACAAGCCTTCCTGGCTGAGAAGGAAGAACATATGGAGCGGAAAGGAGAAACAGCCGGAAGCCGACCAGACACCAGTTTGAGAGTATCCGCCAGAGCCGGCTAGCAGGGCAAAGTGAGGGCTTTGGGATTCTTCTGATCTTGGAACGTTGCAGACAATCCCATTTACGCATGGAGGATTTCTCTTGCCCGTCTTTTGTCCGCATGAGGTCTATTTGCAGTGTAAATTACCATCCGCAGATCGATCGTTTTTATGGGGTATTCTCCGTGATACGGGGCCCTCCCTGGACGCTCTGCAGACAATTTCACGTGCAAATGCTTTACGACTACGTCTGCCTTTGGTCCTTGTGGCTCCCGCGGTTTGTGTCGTGAGCTTTTCCCTCATTCTTCCTAACCTTCTTTCTGAATTAGCTCCAGCGCTTGGGGGTCAGATTTTACACAATGACAGAAGTACTCGAGTATAAAGAGCCGTTGGTATGCTCGGTGATTGGGTCGAGCAGCTCTTTGTCTTTGCAGCTCTTTTCTTTTTCTTAGGCACTTTTCTTCAACCTTCCCGACAAATCATCACATAAAAAGAAAAGAAAGGGGTAGATCCCCACACCACCTCCAACCCCCAGTCCCATTACCATTACCACCAAAAGGGAAGTCTACAGGGGGTTTTCATTTAGTGCTTGCAGATTTGAAGGTGCATTTTCATGATAGAATTCTTTCTTTGCTGCATGTTGCTAATTTGTACCTACATTTGCATATGCATCTACTTTATTGGAAGAAAGGCGACTATTGTTACTCATATCCCTTCCCCTCTTTATTTTGCACATCTTGGGCGAGCCCTGTATTTCTAATTGCAAAGCACAGTTGCAGTCCCAAAAAGGGGGAGCGCAGAAAAAAAAAAGAGCCAGATTTTGTCAATTTTATATCATGGAGAACGAAACGCCCACTTGAGGATTCGCCGCTGAAGCTCTTTGTTAGTGCTGAAACCAACGCACAGCCGTTGGAAAAGCGTATTCGTACCTGAACCCATTATTGAGCAGCAAAGAACAGGGCGTATTATGAGCAGAGCGTATAGTGACTTCTGGTCACGCCCTCCGTACTGAGATCGTTGTCTTCGCTGGCTCGGGTGGGTTATGTGGTGAGCCAAGCTTTTCTTCTTATGCAAGTTGCACGTCCTTACATCGGCCTGTGTCGATTATCTGTTTATCCATCAACGACTTTCTTTTTCTTGCTCTGCACTTCTCCAACGTACTTTTCATCACTCTCACGTGAGAAGTCTCTTGTGCGACGACGCCGTTACATATACTGCCATGACAGGAGCTGTTGGTTCAGATTGTGGGCAACATGTTGCACTCCCGGCAGATGCTGCAAAATCGGGTAACCGGACTACCGGCGTTATGTGCTGTCAAAGCCGCAGACAAAGAGAGCTCCTTCTAGGCCGTGACATATGTATTTTAGGTGTGCTGCGACCAGGACGTCACTCCTTGCCCCCACTAACTTCGCGTGGCGCCAGCTTCAGTAAGGTGGATTTGTGCCTTGGTGACTTTTTGGTGGTCCGCTGAATGCCAGTCAGAAAAGGCGCTGCAATAGCCCACCCTTTTGTCCCACGCTAGGTACATACTGTACATACATAATTTCAAAGAAAACGTAAGGGAAAAGATAAACCGTGCAAACGAAAATAGCAGAGTTGTATGTTGCTATTGGTCTTCAGGCTAGGCGAGGGAACAAGCGGAGTATGACATGTCGCTTCTTCCCTGCACATCACACTCTCCTGCTGGACCGGACAAATGCACTGACGAGGAGGGAAAAGGTTAAATTCAAGCCTGCTGCAGGCTGTCACATATGCGTGCTAATACGGAGTATTCGTACCCCGTACTAGATAAGAACCCCGTGCTCTGTCCCCGCTGCACATTGTGTCGTGTTGGCGACGAACTGTACCTGCAGGATGTGGCCCCCCCCCTATTCTCTTTTTGTATCGACCCCTTTTTCTAAGGCGAAATTATTTCGTAGGTCCTGCAGATAGCAATAGTGCACACGGAGCAACTCATGCAGCGTCGGACACGTGCTGTCTGACTTTAGCTCAGTGCGTGTAAGAAGACCTGCCAAGCTGGAGTATGCGCCATAAACAAAAGGAAATGAATTATATTGCTTGCTGATTTGGTATTGCCTGCAGCGCTTCCATCAGCTCTCTAAATGCAAGGACGTCTTGCCAAAATGGGACATGTGTCTTTCGAGCACAGCTGGCAAAGACGGTAAGGCCGATTCCTTGCGTTCCGCAGCGTGTATGTACGATACGTACAGTATACTTATTTGTGCGATCCGCTTCATCTGTTTTGGCGCCACAGTACGGAGTACTTCTCTCTCCCTTTGTTATTTGCCAGCATCCGAAGTCCTCTGAAACCTGGGGCGGGTTTTCGTGCCAGTCGGAGGCTCCACCTGAACCACTGTCAGTGCCCGCATCCCTGCTGCTGGATGCCCTCTTTGTGCGTTAGGTGCCTGTTCTGAGGCATGTGCCCGTGCCTTTATGGAGACAGTTGGGCTTGTGGACCCTCTGTAAATTACAAACCCGTATCTCCTCCATATCTTTTTTCACTTGCTCTCAGTGTGGGGGGGATGCTTTCTGAATGGCATTTTGGCAGAGATGACGTGAGAGTCTCAGCAGAGGACGTCCAAAGAAGCTTTCATACCGTTTGGGCGTCGTCTGCAGCTCCTCGTAGGATGCGCTAGCAGCGGGCTGGTTCTGGCCCATCTTTGGTGCCGAGGCTCTCTCCTTGCCTCGCTCTGGTGCTCGCAATCTGACCTTGTTTCAGGGGTTTATCAGCCAGAACAGTGTCTGGTTGGATGAATGAGACCAGGCGAGACCCAGGAAGACAAAACGGACAGGGCCTTGTATCGCATTTCTTTCTGAGAGTAGAATGGCCAGCGAATATGCAGAAAAGTGGCGTCCAGGGTTGAGATAGCAGCCAGCGAAACACTGCTGGGGGGCCGTTGTGTGATGCCACACTACACCGACGACACACGGTAATAATAGACAATTTGGCATGCAAATATTCTTTTGTTATCCAGGCAACTTTGTGCGATACTTACATAGGAAGCAAACAATGTTTCCTGGGTACGGGCATTGTGATCGCGATGACTGGCTCTGCCTGATTTCTGCAACTCGTAAAGCTGCCGTAGCTTGCTCTGTCTCTTTCTCTTTTTTCCTTCTCTTTCCCTCTTTCTCGCTATGAATATCTCAATCTCTTTGGATGTGTCTTGGCCACGGCACCTTTTTCTTCTCTGTATAGTTATGCACCTAATGCCACATTTTTTTTTGTTGTACGATGCTAGATCTGCTGCATCCCCGTTTAGGAGCATTTTTGTCCTGGCCTTGTCCTGGTCACTATCTGCCAATCGTACTTTCCTCGCCCGTTGCATCGTAGCTGCATCTTACGACGTGAACTAAGTCAGGGGAGCATACCACTAAGGTAGTCGCTTCCAGGCGGTTTCCTCTTTTAGCACTTTTGCAATCCCGTTCTTGCCTTGTCCCGGTGCGTATGTGATGTCCGTCTGAAGAATTTTTTTTTTTTTTTTGCGTCTGCAATTTCTTTATTTTCTGTCTAAATACCATCGAATCATTTTCGTCAATTTGCCAGTGGTCTGGCCAGTGGCCACTTGTCGCCGTAGTCGCCTGTCGTAGCTGTTTTCCTTTTCCGTTTTCCTGTTTTTTTTTTTTTTTTTTTTTTTTTTTTTTTTTTTTTTTTTTTTTTTTTTTTTTAATTTTTTAATTTTTTAATTTTTTAATTTTTAATCTTCTACTACTATTAACTTTTCTTTCTTTGTTCTTTCGTATTGTCACTAAGTCTTAGCCTCTTCTCTTCTCTCTCTGCATCTCACCACCTGCGCCGTGTACATCTACAGACGCACGCGCTCTCTTAGTGTAAAGCGCTCTCTTTCATCTCCGGCCTCGTACGCCTACCTTGTCTCGACCTAGACTGCTAATAGGTGGTGTGTAGCCAATAAGCCTGCCGAAGCGTCCGGCACTCATGCAACCCGGCGTTTCCCATTCCAATTTTCCAATGGTCCTTGCTTAATTTTTTTTGCCCTTACGCCTCTTCTATTCTTCACATACATACGACGTAACTACAAGCTGGCAATCTTATTCTCCCAGTTTTCATTTGGTCTGGCCCTTAATAATAATATCAGTTATTTTGGCGACAGAAAGCATTATTATTATTGTTTCTTCTTCAACCTGTTTTTATTCTACATATTTTGCTCTGTTCTCCAATTTCTCCATTCACCCCCTAATATTGCTCTCAAGTCTGAAGTATATTCCTGGCTCCTAACGTTTCCCTTGCCACCCGAGCAACAACCGCCGTCCCGCCAACATATGCGACGTCAATCAGGGTCATCCAAGCATCTCGAAACCTCCTGCGCGCCCGCCCTTTGGTTGTCTGAGCTCTGACCCTCCTCCCTTCTGCGCCTTTCCCCTGGTCGTGTCGCTTGCTTCTCTACGCCTGCCTTCGTCTCTCCTCCAAAACAATCCCCTTTGGTTCTTCCACCTCTTCGCCAATTGGTTGACGCTCGAATTCCCGTCCCGACGCTCCTCTTTCTCTCCCACGTTTCTCTTGCGTGTCTGCTCTGTACTCTGTCTCCTGCATCGTCTCCGTCTCCATCTTTGCCTTGGCTCTCCTTCGACGTTTCTACCCTCGCATAGCGGACCATGTCGCAGCTTGCGCTCCAGAGCGGCTCTGGCTCGACAGACTCCACCCAGATGCAATACCAGCAGCAGCCACAGCGGCGAGAAGACCAGCAGGCACATGAGCAAATACACAAGCAACGACAACCTCCACCTCTCCGACTTCCGCCTTTGCAACAGGTACAGCAACGGCAAGACTTCCAGTATTACCAGCAATATCACCACGAGAGCTCACCAGCCTCTCCATCCTCTCCGACCCTCTCGTCTCCTGCATTCTCCCATTCTTCTTCTCCCACCTCCTATTCGCGACCATCCTTAGATAGCAGCAGTCCAACCACAGGAAGCAGGCCGCAGATCTATTCTCCTTCTTCCGGGGCCGGGCGTTCGGCTCATTTCCAGAACAGCGTCAATAACCCTTCGTCGCTGTCGTCTAGGTAAGATACTATCCATCCTGCATCGTCTCGTGCTCACTGTTCTTCCTAATTCCCATACTCATCTTCACCTTCCCTTACCTTTTCATTTTGGTCCTCCTAACCCCTCTACCTCCTTTGTCTCCGGTCAGACCCCTGTCCGTGTCTGCGTGACCAACTTGCCTTTCTGGTGCTTCGGCTTTTGTCTCTGCGTGTTACCTTTTTTTGTCACCTTTTCGCCTTTGCAGCCTGTATTGTCTCCCATTGTTGTTATTCTCTTCCCTTTGTGCTCCTTTTAGGAATTTCCCCCCGTGTCATACATTCTTCTCAATTGCTTGTCTGGTCCAAGTTTCTCCTTTGTATTGCAAAGAACAAGGCCGACAGACACACAGACTGGTGCAGCAGATCTCGCCGCCGGTGGCCGCTTATATCACTATACTCTGACCCAGGTCAGCAGAGAAGACCCTGGCATTCATTCACACACATCCTTGTCTCCTTTCTATTCCATTTTCCCTCTTATGGAACCGCTACGACCGTCAGATTTGTCAAATACACAGCCATACGCTAACCAGAATTTCGTCACCTCTTCTCGCCAACCTGCGGCGTTCTTCTTTCCCTTCTTTTTCTTAAATATTTAGATCCCAAAGAAAACCTGCTCCTAGCCCGCTCCAGACGAGCACAGCTGTCTCTGCCCCTTCGACCTTGACGCCAAAGGGATTCAATTTCCCATTTCCAGCCTCCCAACCACACAGCGACCCCCAAGACGCCGACGACGACGAAGACGACGAAGAGGACTCGCGGGAGTTCCTCGACATTCCCCAGATCGTGACTACCGCCCCCGAGTCGCCACGCCAGGTCCGCGACCAGAGTGAGGGTCCCGAGAAGACATACTTCAACAGCGATTCCTCTGGAACATCGACGCCTGTTGAGAAGAGCCAAAGTCCTGGGTTCGTATTGTCCCTGTCTCATTCTTTCCAAACTAAAATGACGGGTCCATCTCCAGCACTTTGCCCATTGGCCGAAGTGATCTGTGGTTGGGCAGAAGTCAGGTTCTTCTCTCATTAGCACTTCACTTGCAACTTAATTTTTTCTTTTTTTTTTTTTCTTTTCTTTTTCCTTTTTGCAAATCCATGCCAATAAAGTCGCGTAATCTGACTGTCACTGCTAGACCACCGATTTCCAATCATAGTACGAATGAAAAGCGAAGCGTTTCCGACTCCGTTGTAACCCATAAGCCTCTCGAAGGCTCAACCATATCCTCACGAGCAGCCATGGCTGGCTCCTCTGCGGCGCCGCATGGGGGGGCTTCAAGCGGCGCTCCCCGGAACTCCTCAATTGATTCCGGCGTGTCGGCCTTGTCGAGCAGCTCAACTCGCAAGAACTCCACCGATAGCGTCACCACACACGACATCCCGTCCATCATTAAGGCGGCTGGTAGTGCAGAGGCGGTGATTGAACACTTACTAAAGGAGAAGCAGGCTCAGGCCCAACAGAATGCCCAGCTTTGGCGCCTGGTTGACAAGCAGCGGGCAATGATCCTTGGCCTGAACAAAGACCTTGAACGGGCTTTGAAAGACAAAGAAAAGTATAGGAAGAAAGTTAAAGATCTCTTGCCTGACAATGGAAGGCCACCTGTACCGCCAGTACCAGCTGCTTCTGCCTCGCAGCAACAGCAGAGCAAACCGGATGCCCCTGTTATCAATGGCCAGGCCGTTCCTCCCGTGCTTACCATAGGGGCTAAGGAAAAGGTTGTCTCTGCTGCTCCTGTCGCGTCTTCTATGAACAGCGTGCAAGATTCGCCTATGCACTCGCCTGTGGACATAACTTTGGCGCCATACCCCATTACCCCCCCTGCCGACCAGCCTTCCAAAGGGCCGCCGTCTGCCATTGGCGAGATATTAGATCCCGTGGAGTCGATGCCTCATCCGCGAGATCACGCCTTGGACAATTTTGATCTCGACGCCGAGGAACGCGAGGCCGACTCGGCTCGGAAGGCTGCTAGTGCCACTAAAGAATTGCCAATTAACCTTTCTCTGCCGCCTTCGCGGAGTCTGCCAAGTAAACCGCCACAAGTGCCGCCACCTCAAATTCCAATGGCCGTCGACGAAGGCATTGCACAATTTCCAGCACCGCCAGCACCGCCTCCACGGAAGCCCCCGCCGGCTCCTTTATTGCTTCGAGATCCGCGCCCTAGCCCAACTATTCCAATCGATGACGAAGTTCTAGAGTCAGATTCTGATTATGACTCCTTGCTCGAGGTTACCGAGATCACAGAGACAGAGAAGAGAGGGCGACGCCGCACAAGAGAGGAGGACGACCGTGAAAGGGAAATTCTTGCTCTCAAGGAAGCGGAAATACGCAGCCTATCCAAGAAGAGCAAAAAGAGCAGCAGTGCTCATAGCACGACAAAGTCTACCCCACACTCAGCTGCACAGAGCGACATTCCGTCCAGCCCGGCATTATCGCAGGCTGCATTGCAGATGCCGGCGTCCTTGGATGGTGTTCTAAGTGGCGGGAGTGGAGGCCAGCCTGCCCTTGTTGAGCACAGCTTGACAGCTCCCTTGCTAAGTCCCGGCCTGCCGTCAAGTCCGCGCCCGCTGGGAGGTCTGCCCAGATCTCCTCTACATTCGCCTCCAATGTCACCTAGATTGGGTGGGAGCTTCGGAGCAGCTGGTCCTGGCCCTTTGTCGCCTCGTCCTCCTCGGCAACCCATCCCATTGCCCCCAAATACACCTCTTCAAACGCCGTCTCCAGCACCAGGCGAGCCTCTTTCGCTTTCTTCTCCGAAGCCGCTCAACATTATCAAGAAAGCAGCTGACACATCTGGGTCGGCAACACCTGACAGCCCCTCTGTAAAGTCTGTCAATAGCCGCGAGACCCCCACAGAGCGAAGACGAATTTTCAAGGGCTTTGTTACAGAAGAGTTCCCGGACCTATTACTGCCGCCAAATGCACTGCCTTCTATCGATATCAGAGTTGCCTCATCGCGTATGAAGCCCTCGCGGGCTAGCCTTATTTCGCTGACACAGTTGGAGGAAGATCCTGTTTTCACCTTGGCAGTCTTCTCACGGGTCGACGGCGGAGAGCTATGGCGAGTCGAGAAAGACTCAGCGTCGCTTGCAAAGCTGGATCAGCGGCTCAAGCAGTGCCATAACTTCACCGCCAGAACCCCGGATCGGTCGCTTTTCAGCGGACACTCGCCTGCCAAGCTTGATGCTCGCCGTCAGGCACTTAACATCTACTTAGATGAGCTAGTGAACACACCGCTGGACAACCCCACAGCCCTAGAGCTGTGCAAGTATCTATCAACAAACACTCTTCCGCCAAATTCCGACGAGACAGGATCGACGCAGTCAGAGGTTCGGAGAGAAGCCAAAGCCAACAACCAGAAGCCAGTCTATGGAAACCGCCCCTTTAGGAATGGCTATCTGACGAAGAGAGGCAAGAATTTTGGCGGCTGGAAGGCTCGCTTCTTTCTTCTTGATGGGCCCTATCTGAAGTACTATGAGACACCGGGTGGTGCCCATCTTGGCACGATCAAGCTGCAAAATGCTCAGATTGGGAAACAGTCGCAGCAGAACGATAATTCATCTCCTGCACGCCCTGGAACTGCCAATGCCTCTTCCGATGACTTTGACAACCAATATCGGCACGCTTTCTTAATCCTGGAACCCAAGAAGAAGGATCCTACAGCACTCACTAAGCACGTACTGTGTGCTGAGAGCGATGTTGAGCGTGATCAATGGGTTGATGCTCTGCTTCGTTGGATCGACTATCGTGATCCTGAAGACGAAGACGACGGGCAGACTGCATCTATTTCCTCTGGATCGAAGGATGCCGATCGGCAACAGGGATCAATTGACAATGGCCGGCCAAATGGTGCCTCAGCAAAGAAGAAGATGTACGGGCAAAGCAAGAAGCAGCAGCAGCGGTCGCAGACGCCGCAGCAACAGCTGAACGACAGCAAGGACACCTTGATTGGCGTAAGCTACGAAGCTACGCAGCAGGGAGAGCTCCCAACTGGCGCACCGGGTACACGACAAGAGCAAGAGATGCCCCAGACCATGACATCACAATCTCCGTTTACCATTTCGGCGCCACGAGACCCGCAGGTTCTTACAGACCCGAATTGGGCGAATCGGGCTCTCCTCGGTGGCGGACTGCTCCCTCCGACTGTAGACGAGAAGAAGGCCAGAAAACGCAGCTTTTTCGGATTTGGCTCAAAGACACGCACTTCAGCTGACGGCGGTCAGGATTCACTCTTCGGCGATGGCAATTCCAGTGGGTCGGCGGGTCCAGGTCATGGGAATGGCGGCGCCAACGGGATGAACCACCAGGTGTTTGGAGCTCCATTGGCTGAAGCCGTGCGGTACAACTCGCCTGTTGATGTCAGAGTTCCCTTGCCGGCTGTCGTGTTCCGCTGCATTCAGTACCTGGATGCCCGCAATGCTGTCTTTGAAGAAGGCATTTTCCGTCTCAGCGGGTCCAATGTGGTCATTAAGCAACTCCGCGAGCGCTTCAACAATGAAAGTGATGTCAATTTGCTGGCGGACCAGAACTACCATGACATCCATGCTGTTGCTTCGCTCCTGAAGATGTATCTGCGGGAGCTGCCCACGACCATCTTGACGCGAGACTTGCATATGCAGTTCCTCGCAGTGACGGAGATACCCAACCAAGAAGAAAAGCTCGCAGCTCTGAACGAGCTGGCCCAACGCCTGCCCCAAGCGAATGCCACGCTGCTCAAGTACTTGATTGCTTTCCTGATCAAGATCATCAATAACTCTGACAAGAATAAGATGACGGTGCGAAATGTTGGCATCGTCTTTTCGCCGACTCTTAATATTCCTGCCCCGGTCTTTGCATTGCTGTTACAAAATTACGAGCCCATCTTTGGAATTGAACCCGAGGAGTATGAGCTGCCCTCTCCCATCTCCGACGGACCAAAAGCGCGACGCCCGTCCCTGTCGTCGATGTCAACAACCAACACAATTGATCTACTTCCACAGCGTCCATCCACTTCACATGCAGGCGAATCACCCCATCGACAGCGACTGCTGGAGGCCGCCAAGAACGGTACTGGCGTCGGCGCACGGAACACGCAGACGCCGCCGCCTGTTTTGATGAGCGCGTCCATGTCGCAGCTGCAGTCCCGGTCAACGTCGACGCCCACGCCACCTCCCATGTCGCAGGCGCCGCCGTCCTTCCCGCTCCCTGCGCCGACCCAGCAGCAACAGCAACGGATGACGACGTACGAGCCGCAGTATCTCGCCCAACAGGGAAGCAATTCCCAAGTGACGCTTCGGCCGGCGTATGAAAGCGGGTTTGTCATTCCGCCGGGTTATGACCCGACGCAGATGCCTGCTGCGGTGCCGGCCCGCAGCAATCCTGGCTACGATCGGCCCATCTATGAAACAAACAGCTCTGGTATGGCACCATACGATAATGCGTTTACGATGAAGGGAGGAAACCGACGTGAGAGTGCCATTATTCCCAACAGCCCGGCTTTTAATTTGAACCAGCAAGGTGGCCGCGGCCGACCGAGAGAAGGAAACCGGTATTAGAGACACTGGCCTCCCAAGTTGCGGTCCAGCTCTACAACAACTCAGTTTTGAATTTTTTTCGTCCATTTTACGCGCATCAGCTTTTGCCTCTTTGCGTTCTTTTGTTTTCTATACCCTCAAGATACCAATGTATGTTTTGAAGTTGTTACACGCCTGCTCGCTCTATTGGTTTTCAAGGACGGATGCACTGTGCGGCAGCGGCAGGTTCTGCATACATTTTGGGATGGCCCAAAATGGCGGCGAAACGACATGACGAGGAGACTGACTTTTCTTTCTTTTTTTCTTTTGAGCAAAGATCTTCATCTTTGTCGCCAACGTGTACATTAGTTAATTTCTCCCCGGGTAAGGATACCGGTGCGGAGTTGGTTTGGCTCATGCTATGCGTAGCCCTAGCTTGCTGCCATCTGATGAGGAAGCGGCAACTTCTGAAATTTATGAGAGGAGAGGAAATAAGCTATCAAGGCACTGATGAGGCTGAAGAATCGTTTATGCCAGCTTTGGATTGGATTTTTTCTGTTTTTTTTTTTTTTTTGTTGTTTTTGCTCAGCACGGCGTTGTGAGGAAAGAGGCTATCTGCCCTATTTGGATTCCGAGAATGGGTCTGCTTGAATTGTTTTATAAGATGCGTAATATTTCCTAGTTTTCCTTAGCTCGACTATTTCACGCATTTCCATCCAGATTGGATACGAAGTTGGAGATGATGCATGTGAGGCAATTGAAATGATGAACCATACATTCTGTGGACATTGATGCTCGTCGATGTGAATGAGCTAGTGCACGTAATAAAGTCTATTTGCGTACGTTTTCCGTAAGCGTGGGATATGTGCTTCAAGCCCGTAATATTGAATACAAGTTCCATCGAAAAATAACGGTCTCCTCTCAGGAATAGTAAGAATCCATCTCGACCCGTAAGGTGTGACAGTGATAAAAGACAAACGAGCTGGACTACAGCGCGTAGAGACCACGATGTGATTTGACTATCTACACTACGTTTTTAGTGACAGCAAAGCCTACAGCAGCAAGACAGCAGAGAGAAAGTGCGTGCGTGCGTGCGAGTGTGCGTTTTTGTATTGTATCGCTTGCTTTTCTAGATCAATGAGTAGCAAACAGAGTTGCGTACCTTTGGCTAGTATTTCGAATAGTCCTTGCTGGTGGAGACGCCTTGCACGGATGTCGTTCTCCAAGCTGTAGACCAACACATTCATTACAAGTCAAGAAACTGCCGCTCGTATCAGGTAGTTCTTAATACCGCCGCCACTAGCAAGATGTTCCAAGAAAAAACCTCAGGTGTGCCGGAGCAACTAACTAACTCCGAATAAAGCAAGAGGGTGGGTAGCCCTTTCCCGTCCCTTGGGCTCTTGTGAGTGGAGGAGGCATGCAGGTCCTTTGTTCCATTCGCTCTTGCCAGTCGGGGTTTCTGTTGGCTGGGGGTCCCATCCGCCCCTTCCCATTGAAGAAAAAAGGAAACAGGCCATGTCCCCTCCCATCCCTCCTCCCCTCCCTGCCACCTGCCCCCCAAGAAACTGAAATATCGGCATATCGGTGTCTCCCACTTCCGCCAAATCCAAGAAAAAAAGGGCTGGAGCCAGCAGAAAGACCCGTTTTCATCTCTGCACCGCAGAAGGAACAGCTTCAGCGTACCAAAGGGTCGTCACAGAGAAGAAGTGATTTGCAAACGGTACCCTTCCTTCAAGCTTCATCCTATCGATCGATTCGTTCTTTTTTTTTTCATCTGTTGTACATATCTTATTTCGCCTGGTTCGTCCCATTTCTCCTTGTTAATCTTTGATTTATTAATCGGAGCACGGCGCCAGTTCAGCGGCGACCAAGTCGCCGGGTCATCCCGTTCATCTTCAATCCATTTTTCTGGTATCATTGCTTTACCCATTTTACCGGAGCTCTTTTTTCGTGGTGTATTCCTCTATAGATTGTTGTATATGCGCATTCATCTATCGTCACTCTCCAGTTCCTTTTCGTCTCTTCTTTCTCGCGCGCTATTTTTTCCCCCTTATGGTGGGCGTGGCCTCAGCCCTGGCCAACCTGAGGCCAGGGGCTCCCGCGACATCACCAACATCTGCGACTGCCTCTCGGCCTTCTTCGATTCTTCCCCCCGTTCCTCCTTCAGCTACGACAAAAACATCATCGGGCTCCTCTCGCGCTCCACCACCACTTCCCCAGGTCATCCAGACCACCGCTGTATACTCACCGACGAACTCGAGCGACTCGCAAGGCCCGTCGCCGTCGACCGACGGTGACGATATCGATGAGCACCAGCAGCACCTAGATAGCAACGCCGAGCATTCTGTCAGCACTGGCCAGGGGGCAGGCACTCTCACCGCTGCGGCGCCCGTAGATCCAGCGGCGTCCGCATTCTCCTCTAGAGCGCCGGGTACTGGTCACTCGAATGACACCGGCGCCACTGCTGCTGCTGCTGCTGCTGCTATGCAGAACAGCAGCGGCAGCAATGCTCTCGATGCGAAGAAGCCCCGCGCCTGCGAGGCTTGCCGCGGGCTCAAGGTCCGCTGCGACATGGACCCCAGTGCTCCGCCCGACACGCCTTGCCGCCGCTGCGCCAAGGCCGGCCGCCGCTGCATCGTGACACAGCCCACGCGCCGCCGCCAGAAGAAGACCGACAGCCGCGTCGCCGAGCTGGAGAAGAAGATCGACGCTCTGACGGCCAGTCTGCAGCTCACGCGGCAGACTGGCTCAGGTATTATCGGGGCCGCCGACGGCGGCTTAAAAGAAGACGGCGGCGAGGGCTCGAGGCTGTCCATCAGCACAGGCACCCCAGGCAGCGTCCTGCGCGACTGGCAGACAGCGTCCTCTTCTATGTTGGATGCGGCGCAGCAGCAGACGCTCCCTGCCGCTGCAACGTCGACTACGCCAACATCTGGAGGCGGAGGAGGAGGAGGAACAGAAGCAGGAGCAGGAACAACGAAAAGACAACCAGCTGCTGTATCAGCGTCGGGCGTAGGGGGTCCGCCAGCGTCGATTGCCCCTGCCGCTGCCACTACCGCTGCAGGACCGCCGCCGCCGCACAGCCCCTTCTCAGCCAGCGCCGTGGGGCGAAGTCCGTTTGGCACGGCGCCGCCTCCCATGGTCATGGCCGGCCAGAAGCGGAAGTTCTCCGAGATTCGAGAAGCGACGGGCGTCGTGCCAGCCGGCGCTGGCGGAGGCGGTGCCGCAGCGCGAACAGGGCCTGGCTCCCGCGCGGGTTCGGCCACAGGCGACGAGTCGCCGTCGATGCGGGAGAGCCCGTACCAGACCTACCACTCTCATCATCACAGCAACAGCTTCCCGCAACAGCCTTATCAACCGCCGTCGCAGCGATACCAGCACACCACGAACGATCCAAAGACACAGCAGCAGCAGCCGTCGTCGTATACGATGTCTCCGGGACCGGCATCGGCCGGCCGCTTTGGCACCGAATATGCTGATATCATCGACCGCGGCCTCTTGACCATGGACAAGGCCGTGGAGCTGTTCCAGCGCTATGCGACCCATATGGCGCGGCACATGCCGGCGGTCGTGTTCCCGCCGGGGACGACGGCAGCGGAGATCCGCAAGTCCAAGCCTATCCTATTCCTATCGATCATGGCCGCTTCCACCACGGAGTTGCCTGACGTGCAGCGCGCTATTGTCAAGGAGCTGATGCAGGTTTTCGCCGAGAAGATCATAATCGTAGGTGAGAAGAGCCTCGAGATGGTCCAGGCTCTGCAGCTGGCCGTCATCTGGTACTGGCCACCCGAGCACTTTGAAGAGCTCAAATTTTACCAGATGGTCCACATGGCCGCCGTCATGGCCATCGACATCGGCCTGGGCAAGCGCCGACAGGGCAACGGCGGTTACGGCAAAGGCAGCGGTGCCAGCGATACGAACAGCGCCTCCGGCAACACTCCTGCTGGAAGCGGCGGCCAGGGCCAGAGCCAGCAGTCCTCAACACGCCCGCCACCTACCTGGCGTGACCACCCATTCAAGAAACACCCGCTGCCGGATCCCTGCAGCATCGAGGGCCGCCGGGCCTGGCTCGCCTGCTATTTCATGACCTCCAACACGGCCATGGCGCTGCATCGCCCCAACCTGGTGCGCTGGACCTCCTTCATGACCGAGTGCGTCGAGGTGCTCGAGTCGTCGCCCGACGCCGCGCCCACCGACCAGTACCTGTGCCATCTGGTCTGGACCCACCGCATGGCCGAAGAGGTCGGGCAGCAGTTTTCCATGGACGATCCGTCCGCCGTCATCAACATTGCAGACCCGCGCACGCAGTACGCTCTGCGCGGCTTCGAGCGGGAGCTGGAGCGCTACAAGTCGACCATCCCGCGCAGCATGCTTCAACGTAAGTGTTTTCTTGAGGTCTTGGTCATTGCAGGACCGAACGCTAACTAGATTGACTATTTTTGCAGCTTCCTTACGATTGAGCTTCGAGGTTCTGAGCCTCTACATGCATGAGATCGCGCTGCAGACAGAGAACGGCAACGATGACTTCAAGACGCCATACACGGCAGAGTCGACCAAAGAGGCACTGATCGGCGACGCCACGCTGACGCCTGCACATATCCGTGCTCTCACGGCGTGTCTGCTGGCCATCGACGGTATCTTTGACGCCTTCCTGGGCATGGATATCGCCTCGCTACGGTGCATCCCGGTCTTCAACTTTGTGCGCGTGGCGTACGCCACCGTCGTCATGATCAAGCTGTACCTCTTCGCCTCGTCTCCCAACTCGGAGCTCGGCAAAGTCATCAACAAAGACCACATGAAAGTCGAGCAGCACTTGAACGCCCTGTTGGACAAGTTCCGTGCCACGGCTTCCGGTAACCGGTCACGGCCCGCTGGCAAATTCTTGATCGTCCTCGCCATGATCCGGTCGTGGTTCCTGAAGCAGCAGACATATACCGAAACGCTGCAACAGGACAACGGTAGCAAAGACGAGTACGGGCAGAGCAGCGACCATATGCAACAGAGGACGGACGACAACTTGGCCCGCTCAGCGGACGACTCGCCCGCCGCTTTACCAGCGGCTCAGCCGGCGCAGGCCCAGCCATACCTGCCGTCGTCTACCTTTTTATCCACAAATGCGGCGGCAGCCGCCAACAGCAGCAATTTCAACAACCGCGCAGCAACCGCTGCCTCCTCCGCTGCCGCCACGCGCAGCCCATCTGTGACGTCTGGCGTGTCCCTGTCTTCCGCAGGCGGTGGGCCGCACAGCCATGGTCACAACAATAGCATGGCCCTGGCTACGACGCAGCCTCCACCGCAGCAACAACCCCAACCGGCAGCATATTCCTCTGCCAACACGCCGCTGCAGCTACTGTCCGAGATTGCCGCCAATGACTACGCCGCCAATGCAAGCATGGGCCAGCAGCAGCACCACCAACAAAACGCGGCGCCTCCTGTCATCAATACCATGCCGACGTGGCCACCATATTATAGCAGCGGTGGGGGCGCCGGTCAAACCCAGCCGACGACAGCTGACCAGCAGCAGCACGCGCCGCCACTGATGGCCCCACCGCAGTCGTCTGCCGTGGGACCCTCTGCGACGGCTGATTACCTGGGCTTGTATTCGCACCTTGACCTAGGCGGGAACTACGGGTACGCACTAGACCTCACGCTAGCGGGCCTCACCGACGGCGCCGACAACATGAATCTAAGCGACGGCATCCAGTACATCTTGACGGATCCCTGGTTCGGCGGAAACGCGGGCGAAGCGTTCCAGTTCTGATAAATGGGCGATATTTGTCTCCTTACTTTTTTTGTTTTGGCTTGGTTCAGTTTTGGTTTCGTCAAATTTAATACCCAGGGGTTTTTTGGTTAATTATTACGGGCCGGGTGGCTTCCTCTCGATCTCTCATTTCTTACAAGACATGGAGAGAGCAAATGAACGATTGGTGAAAACCTAGCACATGTATATATATACGGGGAAATGGGAAGAGGTACTAATCGTAATAGCCTCGTAAAATATTTCGTTTTGCATCGCCCTCAGCTTGGCAGCGTTTATAAAGATATCAAATGTTTGTAAAATACAACAAAAGCTAATTTCCATTTTTGCCATTCTCATTATACATCCTTCAAAATATTATACTAGTTCCAGAAAATATTACTCCAACATGGAACGAAGAATGAAGAAACATAGAAGCCAAAGGAAACAAGAAACAGTAAAACAGAGAATGCAAATTGTTGAAACAAGGAAAGGTAAAAGGGAAGGTAGAGGAAAAGGGAAATAGTAGTAAAGTTAGACGAAGAGAAAGTCAGAAGTCCACACGCGTCCAAAAAGCAAGCCGTTTTCGAGCGTCATTTATATCATACACAATCTGTTATGTTTCATCCATGATTCCAGGCCTTCCCTTTCCCCAATTATGTTTTCAAAAAGCCGTGGTATACGTTAAACAATGTTCCGTTACCTCGTTCCCCCGTCTTTTTCTTTTGTCTTCTTGCTTTTCCGAGCCCACCTGTTTCTGGTTAGTGGTGTGTCCAATTTCCCTTGTATTCGGCCAGAACTATGAACACAGTCCTCTTTGGTCTCTTTCAACTCTCAACGCCGGTATTCATGCCTTCGCGGGCTCAGTATCAACAACGCTCCACGGTCGCCACTACACTCACAAAAACTCTTAACACCAAACAACGCAGAGATGTCTTATAATGATGCCCGTTTTGTGGGGGGTATCAAGTTGGCCATATCGTATTTTTGTTGCCGCATGTGAATGAGACAAAAGAGAAAACAAAAGCAGAAAGATAGACAAAAACTAGACATAATATGACGCCGTCCAAACTCCCGCAGAAAGGCGAGCCTTTCCATATTCCTGATGAATGTGCTCCATTTCACGCTTGAACAGTCTTGTCCTGAGAGCGGATCCAGTTATCACCCCGAACGCCCATGATCCATCAATACAATAGACGCAAATCAGAGAACCAGCAAAGAAATGCAAGCTAAAATATGAAACGAAGATCATGCCTCGCTATCGCTAGTGTGTTGATTCGTTTGTAATGCAATTGTGTGGTCTCATCGAAATTGTTTGAAGAGACAGATAATAGGATTCTTAGTCCATATAGAAATCGCCCTTGAGAATTCTCTCTTGGAAGTGATCGGGCTTTGGCCGCGACTCTCGCCGCTGCCGCGGGGGCTGCTGCTGCGCTGGTGCTGGTGCCGGCATGTCCGAGACGGATCTGGCCCGGTCGTGTTGCACGCCAGTGCTACCACGACCGACCCCTCCACCATGGCCAAAGCCACCTCCACCTAGCACGCCTGCCCCAGAGGCGAAGGAAGCAAACCCATTAGCACGTGGCGGCGAGTTCCCCATGCCCGAAGCAAAAGAGAACGACGATCGTGAGCCAGATGCCACGGTACTCTCGGCACGGGACCTAAGCTGCTCGGGCCAGTTGTATCCTTGGTCTGAACGAGCAACAGAAGGAAAGACTTTGTCAGAAGCAGTTCTAGGACTGTGCAGTGCTGCATATGCTGGCTTTGCTGAGGCAGAGGAATAGGAGCCCCGGTGGGGACCTGGAATGGAGATGGAGTTTCTGGGGGAGATGGAAGACGAAGAGGAAGATGGGGGAGAAAAAGGCGATGAGTTGGAAGGAGACGCAGACAACGGAGATGAGAAACGGGGAGGGGCAGGAAGTGGTGGCGAACCGGATGAGGAAGCAGTGGACATAGAATTTTGTGCTGGTGGTTGCTGGAAGGGCTTCTTCCCAGCAGCAACATTAGTGGCAGAGGAAGTGATAATGGAGCGCGGCCTACCATTATTGGTGGCGCCGGAGCTGCCCCCGCCGGGTCCTCGAATGTTGCGTATGGCCTGGGCGCCGAAGCTCATGCGGCGAGAGTAAGGCGTGGTTGGAGTAGTGCGTGAGCCGCCGGGGCCCATGTCGTCATCTTCGATAGCATTCTCATCGAATGCGGGATCGGACATGGAAGAATTGGTGGACACGCTGGCCCGACGCATAGCAAAGGCAGAAGGGATGCCAGGGCCAGCACTATTAGCGCCGCCGGCACTGACAGGTGAGGCTCCAGACAGGCCTAGGGCGGCGCCTGTAGAGATAGAAAGGCGGCGGCGGCGATTTTGATCATTGATGGCGGCGGAGGTAATTGGGCCTGGGAAGACGGAAGTTCCAGCCGAAGGACTCGAGATGGAATTGCTCCTGAAGATGCTAGAGAGAGCCGCCGAAGTGACGGAGCTGCGACGATTGCGTGACATGTCTGAAGAGTTGGTTTGGTTGTCGTTGTTGGCCATTTTGCAAAATGGAGGGTAGCGCGAACGGGAGAGGAAACCGGGGTTTTATAATAGATGGAAGCGAGATACAGATAGATCGAAAATGCAGAGGCGGTTCGGGTAGCGTGCTCCGTGGAAGCTGCAGCAGGTGTTCGAGAAGGGGGAAACAAGTGATCGATGTCGTGGGCTGTTTGCGGAGCCAGGTGGTTCGAGGCGGGATTTTGGGGGCTCGGTATTCAGATGATTTGCAGAAAGAGGGTCTGCAGACGAATCTGCACGGCCCGTTCTGAGCTTGCTTGTAGTTAATACCTGGCGAGGAACAGCTCAACCGAATATATATAGAAAATGGACGGTTCTGGGGTGAAAGTGGTATGTTTTTTTTTCTCCCTTTCGTTTTGAAACAGGGAGGGCTGCAAGACCACAGCGGGAGACGAAGAAGCTATATATAAAGTGACACCGGAAAAGGCACCCCAGCAGAAGGCAACAAAGAGACGATGGGGTACAAGAGAGGGCTGGTGTGGGATGATGGATGATTCGATTTGTAGTTCGTCTGGGAGTGTTGGGACCAATTTAGTGTTGCCGATCTAAGGGAAAGGCCCTCTGGCTGTTTCGCCGTAGTGCTGTGGGGTCGTTTGCTGTATATATCTTCTTTATTATCCCGTTGCTAAAATAAGTTGGAGGAGGCAGGGATCGCCGAACGGTTTGCGTGTGTTTGGTATGGCTTGGTATGCAGGGAAGGGTGTGGATTCCAGTGCCCTGAAGAAGGTGTTTGTGATGCACAGAGCAGATGATGAAGAGGCAATTCGGAGACTTAGTTTGGAGCGGTGACGTGGATTTGCCTTGGATGTCTGTTACAGCGGTGGCAAAAACCGATGATGCGGTTCGAGAAGATCAAATTTGCCGAAACGCTTCGCAACGAAGTGGGAAAGCGCGCTTGTTGGACAAACGACAGATTGAGAGATTGCACGAAGTGAAGGAAGGAGCGAGGTAGCAAGCAAGGAGAAGGAAAGAGGGAAGGATTGCTTTAACAGTTGAAGGAGCGATTGGGAAGGACGGGGAAGGGGTTGTTGGGCGAGTCCAAGTTCAAATCGAGAAAAAAGCGACTCAATTTAAATGGCTGTCTATGTAGGCATATATGTACTAAGCACATGTCTTAGTCAAAAGTACAAGTACGAGTACGTGGCATAGCAGATCTCATCTATGCGGCTTGCAGGGTCGCGTCGGTCTTCGCTCACTGCTACGGATTACTCTTCGGCGGGATTTGCAAAGGCTGCATTGCCAATACGGGAGATACATCTACATAGAAAGTAGCTGGTACCCTTGCCCGAAAGATCCACAGAGCTACAAAGACGCGTGCGCTGGAGACAAAGACAAATCACGAATGACCAAAGCACCATTCGCGAGAAGAGAAATTACCAATACCAGTGCCAGTAATACGGAGGATAGTTGCTCTCAGAGCACCACGTAGCGCTAAATTGCTCGCTGCCGTTCACATGCGCAAAACAAGAGAACCCCAGAGCAGTCCGGCCGTCGGTCTTTCTCATCTCTGTCATAGCCCTCCGCGGTTTTAGCGGGATTAGCGTCCACTTTACCAAGCTCGCGACCAGAAGCAAAAGGCATCTTACATTGTACCCTAGTAAGGATACAAGAACGGACACATTTACGGCAGCCAATAGGAGCTATGACCGGTGCATCCATGTCCGCCCACGCAAGAAAGTGACTGTTCAAAACAGAAAAGTTTAGGTGGGTGGGTGGCGATTTCCACAGAGAAGTGGAAGCTGGCTCTTCCAGGGCAAGAACCTCTAGGCTGTGCGGGCATGTGCAGGTTGGGGGTTCTCCGCTAAGGGAAAGAATGAAGAGGGCAGAATGCGAGTACGGCGTTCGTAGCTTGGAGCGAGAGGTCGACGTCACCGACCGCCCAATATTTCCTCCCCCCAGTCCAGAGCAGCATCGGCCGACCAGAGGTCTCCGCTCTGTAATAGATCATCCAGTCAGGCGGTTTGCGGGGTATTTGGGGGGGGGGGGGGGGGGGGGACCTGCGACTGAACAAGGGCCTGGGCTTAATGGTATCAAGACACATGCATTTTTGCAGTGCATGTATCTTGTATTCTTTCTTTCTTTGTTTGGTGTCTCACTTGATTGGTGCTCACACCTCATCCTTTCCCAGCACACACTTCTATTCTCCTTCTCTCAGCCCAATTCTGCTTCATCTCAACATTCTATCCCGCGCTCAAAGAGCACATCCTTTCCATGGTGAGCGTATCATCATCATAGGCCCAACAAAAATAATCATCTTGGTATGCGGTCTTTAATTACTTCGATGGGTTTTTGTCTCCCGCTCATTCGTCGTCTACATCCTGATAGCGAATTTCGACCCAACGTCTCATTCTCATCCTTGTAATCCTCGAACGCATTTTCATTCTCTTTCTCCCTTCTTTGCCTCATTCTCTTCCCCCCTCTTCCCTTCAGTCTCGACCCCCTTTAGTTCTCCTTAGGCCTTTTGCCCACCTTCTTACCCACCATTACGTTCATTACACCTGTGTGCAAGTGTACAACACGGCTGTTGTACCCACCCTCCCTTGCTCGGTACCATTGGCTAAACGGTGATTTGTTTGGACTTAATGCAGTGAAGCTGCAGCTGGACTGCATCTGAACTGCGTCTCTGCTGCACCTCCACTACATCTCCGCTGCGTCGACTAAATTGCGGTTTAAATTGAATCGTTGGCACGTATTTAAGAATACCTTGTATTCTAGCCAGCCCGCCTCTGAATATTACATCGTTGTTTTAAAATGGCAGACCATCTACCCAATAGTTTAAAGGGGATTGAATCTGCTTTGCCTGCCCAGCGCGGGGAGATTCGACATGGTGTGAATAGCTCTGATATGCACTAGGATATCTAAGCGTTAGTGCGTTACTTTATCTCTATTTACTTTATCCCTCAGTAGGAATCGCTCCTTTTTTGAATTGCTTCAAAACAGAGCGGAGACAAGACTGGATCAAGTGGCTGCCCAAGAAACCTCAAAAGTACGCAAAAGGGAGTCGTAGTACGGAGCAAGACTCAACTCTCGCATCACCCCGCTGCTTCTTATCCTCAAAATCAGAGCTTCTCTTTTGCCACCCCCTAATGCAATGCCGCCTCCAATACTTGGCTTGATGTCAAGGGCTACCTTCCCCACTCTCCCCAATTGAAATTCTCCTTGGCGCTGCCTCTCCTTTATTTACTCCTCTCTGAGTCGAAACATCTCGCCATTGCCCCATCACGTATTTCAACCTCCTTTTCATTGTGGGCAAGGCAGCCATCACAAGGAGCACGAGACGAGTTCATCTTGCGCCGATACTGATCATCGTGTTATTTTTGTCACTTTGAGCCTAGGCCTCATTTTTGGTGGTACGAAGCTTATTGCTCGGAAGATACAAGGACAACTAGCTCCCCGCTTGGTTCCAGTTGCTTTCCCATCTCCCTTGTACTGGAAGCTTGCATACAAGCTAGCCGGGGTAGTGTGACCTCTACGTCGTCGATTTTCAGCTTGTATTTAGGCCCCGTTGCTGACTCCTATCTTCCCACCATGAGCAAGGACAACGGCAATGAATAAAGAAGCTACTTTGCTGCAAGAGTAGTATCTTGGAGGGAAGTATATAATAAAAGGTCGCATTGCGCGTTCTAGACTCATTGGGAAATATGGTTATCCTCGATGCATCGAAGAATCCTACAACGCGGAGCAGAATGTAGGCAAGAAACTATGAACTTCGTGCAGACGATAGAAACGCTATTAGTATACGTAATAAAGGTTAAAGGTGTGCATGCATGTTGAGGGTCTCATTTGGTAGATAAAGACATACACTGGTGGTGACTTAACGGCAGGAGAACCAGTAATTTCAAAAGCGTACGGAGTACATGTACATATAGACTATGATGATTCTGGGATCGTCGATGTCCCCCCCTCTCCCAATGTGCTGTAGTAAATTAGGGATCAGCAAATACAATACCCAAACCTATGTACTAAATATCCCTCTGCTCTCGCCTGCTATGCTTTCCAGCTTGTGCACTAGCCGTTTTACGGCTTTCTCGGATTTGCGTAGGTCAATATCCAAACGGCGAGAGGTCGGGCTCTGTTTACAGCTTGCTTTCGACAGAGCTCGGTCAATTCGAGTCTGTTCCGCCTGTGCCAAACGTTGAAGTAGTAAAATAATGCGCCTGAAGGGAGAACGCACAGTGTTCTCCTTCTTGCTCGTCATGTTCTTTTTCTTTTCTATACCGACCAGCTTTTTTGGCGTTGTTCCCAGCAGTGCGAGCGTCTCAAACATGGCGTGGTCTCTGACTAGATACTCTACCAAGGATGCGTCACTCCGGTGGCCATTATCGTCGTCATCGTCACGACCCTCGTAGTTTCCATGACTCTTCTCTCCAGTAACTAGGATGTCTTCACTGTGCACCCTTGTGCCTCCAAGCTGTGCGTCCCACTCGTTGCGAAACTGGGCGCGAAATGCCGCGCTAGCCACCAGATGCGGCAGCGCTGCGTCGACCAGACGCACCAGGGCCAAGCGGAGAGGGAACAGGAGAGTCGCCTGCACCGCCGCCGGCTGCTCGTAGACCAGCGCCAGCGCGCGGCGGAGCGGGTCCGTCAGGCGCAGCACGGCGTGATCCATGACGCCCGTGTCTCTGCCGCTGCGGAGCGCCTCCTGCAGGCATGGGCTGGTGCTGATGAAGGTGGTGCTGCTGTTTTTCATGCTGGAGAGGATGACAACTTTAGTGTACGCCTCGATGTGCTGCACGGCATAGACCATCATGGGCAGGTAGGCAACGGACGCTGCGGCGATGTACATGGCGGCATTGGTCACCAGGCAGTCGGCATACAAGGGCTCCTGGGAATCGTGGACGGCATTTGGATAGTCTATTCTGGTACAGAGCACGTAATTAGTAGATATTCTGACAAGCAGTAGAAAGCGCGTGCTTGGGTAGGCTGACTGACCTCCAGTGTACATGAAGTGTAATACATTTGCCAGCTGGCCTGGATCGTGCTGGTCCAGTCGGAGGGTCCAATATTGCGGCAGAGGCGAGGATGCCAGAGCCTCTTGTGTGGGAAGCGCCTTCTCATCGGGTTGCCAATAGTCTGGAGGTTCTGTAAGAAGTATTTCCAATCGCGCTGCAAAATACGGGCACCTTTGCAGGACTTGCCTGTGGCCACGCCACGAAAATGGACCACAAGCAACCAGGATATTCCAGCCGATAGGAATATACCAAAGTCTACAAGATATGAGCAAGGAAAGCACGAAATAACATCGATAGACCGAGGAGGGAACCCACACAGCGTTGATGTGTCGCGGAGGCCGCAGCATGACATCTCGCTCATTTTGAACTTTGCTCTGTCTGTCGACTCCGGTGACAGTGCAAATCCTTTCAAATTGTAAAGGCGAGTTCATACAATATGTATTACTGTCTTTTCCATCTCCCTTCTCAAATTTAATCTTGTCGTAGTAAAATACACTCTTATTTAAAACGCTGTTGCTGTTGTTCAGCACAATTTCGTCCTCACGATCCATCACATTGGCGGTATTTCTTAAGGTCGTTCTTTTCAAATATCCTTTTTCTCATTGCCATTTATTCGATGGTATATTCAAAAAGAGAAGCTCCTACAGTGTATGGTTATGGATGACGACTGTATACCGAAGCCAGCTTCACTTTGTTGTTCACCTTCACTTCACTTTTCTTTGTGTCACATATTGTGCGAACCGCGAGCAGATGTGTTTTTTTATTGTTGACAGAACTTCCCTGCACTTTAACTAGCTGCACGTGTGAAACTCTGGAGAAGTCCCAGGCGGCTAAGTGAATAATGTTCTTGTCTCATTGTCATGAAAATATTGCGCCGCTATCTTCTCATGAGAAAATGCCATAACCTTGCCAAAAAAAAAAAAAAAAAAAAAAAAAAAA